>VZQC01003239.1:1190151-1233646 GCA_009823505.1 Rhizomys pruinosus | reverse complement strand
ATATATACATATTCTCAGTCCCTGTTTTTTCAGACATGTAGCCTGTCTTGGTATCCGTTGTTTCAGACATGAAAACGCCCATAGTCGCAGTTGTATTAGACATGTCCACTGTGTCAGTCCCTGTTGTCTCTGACATGTCCACTGTCTCAGTTCCTGTTGTCTCCGACATGTCCACTGTCACAGTCCCTGTTGTTTCAGACATGTCACCTGCCTGAGTCCCCATTGTCTTAGATGCATCCATGCTCTAAGTCCCTCTTGTCTCAGACATGTCCACTGTCTCAGTCTGTGTTTTCTCAGATGTCAAATGTCTCAGTCTTGTTTGTCTCAGATGTGACAACTGTCTCAGTCCCTGTTGTCTCAGACATGACCAATGTCTCATTCACAGTTGTTTCACACATATGCACTGTCTCAGTCCCTTTTGTCTAGGACATGTTGATCGTCTCACACCCTGTTTTCTCAGATATGTGTGTTTTATCATACATGTCCACTCTCTCAGTCCCTATTGTTTCAGATATGTCCACTGTCTCAGTCCCTGTTGTTTCAGACATGTCCACTGTCTCATTCCCTGTTGTCTCAGACATGTCCACTGTCTCATTCCCTGTTGTTTCAGACATGTAGCTTGTCTCAGTCCCGGTTGTCTCAGACATGAACACGGTCTTAGTTCCAGTTGTATCAGACATGTCCACACTCTCAGTCCCTATTGTCTCAGACATGTCCAAATGCTCAGTCCTAGTTTTCGCAGACATATCCACTGTGTCAGACCCTGCTGTCTCAGACATGTCCACTGTTTCAGTCCCTGTTGTCTCAGATATGTCCACTGTTTCAGTCCTGGTTATCTCAAATGTGTCCACTCTCTCAGTCTCTATTGTCTAAGACTTGTTCATTGTATTGAACTGTGTTGACTCAAACGTGTCCACTGCCTCAGTCCCTATTGACTCGGACATATCCACTGCCTCATTCCCATTTGTTTCACACATGTTCACGGTCTGAGTGGCTGTTGTCCCACAAATGTCCACTGTCTCAGACCCTGTTCTCTCAGACATGTTCAAAGTCTCAGGCTTTTTATCTCATATATGTCCAGGGTCTGAGTCCCTGCAGTCTCAGGCTTGTCAAATGTCTAATTACCTGTTGTCTCAGAAATGTCCAAGGTATCAGTACCTGTCATCTCAGACATGTTCCCTGTCTCAGTCCTGGTTGTCTCAGATGTGTACACTGTCTCAGTGAATGTAGTCTCATATGTGTCTATTGTCTCAGTCACTGTCATCTCAGACAGGTCTTGTCCACTGGCAAAGACATGTCAAATGTCTCAGTCTCTATTGTCTCAGACATGTCCACTCTCTCAAACCCTGTTGACTAAGACGAGTCCACTGTCTCACTTCCTGTTGTCTCAGACATGTCCACTGTCACATTCCCTGTTGTTTCCCACATGTCCACTCTCTCACTGGCTGTTGTCTCAGACATATCCACTCTCTCAGTCCCTGTTCTCTCAGACATGTCCAAAGTCTCAGTCCCTGTTGTCTCAGACATGTCCAAAGTCTCATTCCCTGTTGTCTCAGATATGACAAGTCTCTGAGTCCCTGCAGTCTCAGACAGTTCCAATGTCTGATTCACTGTTGACTCAGACATGTCCAAGGTCTCAGTACCTGTTATCTCAGACATGTCCACTGTCTCACTCCCTGTTGTTTCAGACATGTCCACTATCTCAGTCCCTGTTGTTTCAGATATATCCACTCTGTCAGTCCCTCTGGTCTCAGACATGTCCACTCTATCAGTCCCTGTTTTCTCAGATGTGTCCACAGTCACAGTCCTGGTTGTCTCAGAGATGTCCACTCTCTCAGTCCCTGTTGTCGCAGACATGTCCCTTGTCTCATTCCCTGTTGTTTCACACATGTCCACTGTCTCAGTGCCTATTGTCTCAGGCATGTCCAATGTCTCAGTACCTGTTCTCTCAGAAATGTCCAAAGTCTCAGTCCCGGTTCTCTCACATATGTCCAGTGTCTGAGTCCCTGCAGTCTTAGGCAGGTCCAATGTCTCATTCCATGTTGTCTCACACATGTCCAAGGTATCAGTACATGCTCTCAGACATGTCCACTGTCTCAGGCCCTGTTGTATCAGATATATCAACTGTCTCATTCCCTGGTTTTTCAGACATATCACCTGTCTGAGTCACCGTTGTCTTAGATGTGTCCACACATAAGTACTTGTTGTCTCAGAAATGTCCACCATCTCAGTTCCTGTTGTCTCTGACGTGTCCACTGTCTCAGTCCCTGTTGTCTCAGACATCACCACTGTCTCATTTGCAGGTGTTTCACACATGTCCACTGTCTCAGTCCCTGTTGTTTCGGACATGTCAATGGTCTCAGACCCTGTTTTCTCAGATATGTGTGTTGTATCAGGTATGTGTACTGTCTCAGTCACTGTTGTTTCAGATATGTCCACTGTCTCAGTCCCTGATGTCTCAGACATGTCCACTGTCTCAGTCCCTGTTTATGCAGATATATGTACTGTCGCAGTCCCTGTTGTTTCAGACATGTAGCTTGTCTGAGTTCCCATTGTCTTAGATGTGTCCACGCTTAAGTCCCTGTTTTCTCAGACTTGTCCACTGTCTCAGTCCCTGTTGTCTCCCATGTGTCCACAGTCTCAGTGCCTGTTATCTCAGATATGACCACTGTTTCATTCACAGTTGTTTCACACATGTCCACTGTCTCAGTCCCTGTTTTCTCAGACATATCCATGATCTCACACCATGTTTTCTCAGATATGTGTGTTGTATCAGACATGTCCACTGTCTCAGTCGCTGTTGTTTCAGATATATCCACTGTGTAATTCCCTGTTGTTTCAGACATGTCCACTGTCTCAGGCCCTGTTGTCTCTGACATGTCCACTCTCTCAGTCCCTGTTGTTTCAGATATATCTATTGTTGCAGTCCCTGTTGTTTCAGAGATGTAGCCTGTCTCATTCCCTGTTGTTTGAAACATGAACACGCTCTTAGTTACAGTTGTATCAGACATGACCAGTGGATCAGTCCCCGTTATCTCAGATATGTCCAGTGTCTGAGGTCCTGCAGTCTCAGTCCTGTCAAATGTCTGATTCCCTGTTGTCTCAGATATGTCCAATATCTCAGTACCTGTTGTGTCAGATATGTCCCGTGTCTCACTCCTCTTTGTCTCAGATGTGTCCACTCTCTCAGTCCCTGCTGTCTCAGTTGTGTCTACTCTCTGAGTCGCTGTCATTTCAGACAGGACATGTCCACTGGGGAAGACATGTCAAATGTCTCAGTCTCTATTGTTTCAGACAGGTCCACTGTCTCCAAACCTGTTGACTCAGACGAGTCCACTGTCTAAGTCCCTGTTGTCTCAGACATGTCCACTGTCACATTCCCTGTTGTTTCACACATGTCTACTCTCTCAGTGCCTGTTGTCTCAGACGTGTCCACTGTCTCAGTCCCTGTTCTCTCAGACATGTCCAAAGTCTCAGCCCCGGTTCTCTCAGATATGTCCAGTGTCTGAGTCCCTGCAGTCTTTGTTGTCTCAGACATGTCCAAGTTTTCAGTATCTGTTGTGTCATACATGTCCTCTGTCTCACTCCCTGTTGTTTCAGATATATCTAGTGTCTCAGTCCCTGTTTCTTCAGATATATCACCTGTCTGACTCCCCATTGTCTTAGATTTGTCCACGCTCTAAGTCCATGTTGTCTGAGACATGTCCATTGCCTCAGTCCTTCTTGCCTCAGACATGACCACTGTCTCAGTCGCAGTTGTTTCACACATGTCCACTTTTACATTCCCCGGTGTCCCCAACATGTTGATGGTCTCAGACCCTGTTTTCTCATATATGTGTATTGTCTCAGACATGTCCACTTTCTCAGTCCCTTTTGTCTCCGACATGTCCTCTGTATCAGTCCCTATGGTATCAGACATGTCCACTGTCTCAGTCCCCATTGTCTAAGACATGTCCACAGTCTCAGTCACTGTTGTCTCAGTGAGGAAGATGCTAGGGTCAGAGGACCCCAGTAAGTGACCTCAACTTTAAGACATCAGTCCAAATAGAACACAGAGTCCTGGTTACCAGCAACTACAGGCCAGTGGCAATATGAAACAAATCACTTGTCTTGAAAGACTGGACTGAGCAGGATGTTGCTTTGCTGCTTGTGGCCTTCTGGAGGCTTATGCCCCAGAAGACTCAGGTATCCAGTGTTTGCAAACATCTGGAGACAGACATTGCACTGTCTAGCCCATCATATCTGGTCATTTTCCCACAGGGACACACAAGTGATACTGGTCAGTCAAAAGTAGAAAGTTTGTGATCCCCCTGATATACCTACTTCATCAGTGTGTGTGTGTGTGTGTGTGTGTGTGTGTGAATGTGTGTGTGTGTGAGAAAGTCAACATGTCCACTGTCTCAGACATATCAACTTTCTCAGTGTCTGTTGTCTCAGACATGTCCACTGTCTCAAACCCTGTTGTCTCAGACGTGTCCACTGTCTCAGTCCCTGTTGTCTCAGACATGTCCACTGTCTCAGTCCCTGTTGTTTCAGATATATGTACTGTCTCAGTCCCTGTTGTTTCAGAAATGTCACATGTCTGAGTCCAGATTGTCTTAGATGTGCCCAACGCCTTAAGTCCCTGTTGTCTCCGACATGCCCACTGTCTCAGTCCCTGTTGTCTCTGAGATGTCCACTGTCTCAGTCCCTGTTGTCTCAGACATGTCTATGGTCTCCGACCCTGTTTTATCAGATATGTGTGCTGTCTGAGACATGTCCACTGTCCAAGTCACCGTTGTCTCAGGCATGAACAGGCTCTTACTGGCAGTTGTACCAACCATGTCCACTGTCTCTCTCCCTTTTGTCTCAGATTTGTACACTGTCTCAATGCCTGTTGTTTTAGACATATCCAGTGTCTCACTAACTGTTGTTTCACAATTTTCTACTGTCTCAGTCCGTATTGTCTCAGCCATGTCTCATTTCTCAGTCCCTCTTGTCTCAGTCATGTCTAAGTTCTCGGTGCGCTGATTATCGCCAGACATAATCCACTGTACTCACTCCCTGTTGATTTTTCATACATACACAGCACACACACACCACACACACACACACACACAACAACACATATATTATATATATATATACTATAATATATATAAAATATAGTGTACTGTATCAGTCCCCTGTTGTTTCGAATATATAGTATATATATAATACTGTATCAGTTCCCTGTTGTTTTCAGACATGTTGGCCTGTCTGAGGCCCATTGTCCGTTAGATGTGTCCGACGCTCTAGTGTCCCTGGTGTCTTCAGACATGTCCACCATATCAGTCCCTATTTTTTCAGAAATGTCACATGTCTCAGTCCCTGTTTATCCAGTACATGTTAAAAGGTCTCAGTTCGCACCATTTTGTCTCAGACATGTCTACTGTCTCAGCATCTATTGTCTAGAACCCTGTTGATTAAGTCGTGTCCATTTTCTCAGTTCCTGTTTTCTCAGGCATTTCAAATATCTCAGTGCCTGTTGTCATTGAGACATGTCCAATTAATTCTCCTCGTCCCATTGGTTGAAGCAACATATATCCAGTGTCTGAGTCTCTGCAGTGTCAGACATTTCCAATATCTTATTCCCTCTTGTCTCAGCCATGTCCTATGTCTNTCCACTGTCTCAGTGCCTGTTGTTTCAGATATATCTACTGACTCACTCCCTATTGTTTCAGACATGTGCCCTGTCTCAGTCCCCGTTGTCTCAGACATGAACATGCACTTAGTCTCAGTTGTATCAAACATGTCGACTCTCTCAGTCCCTGTTGTCTCTGACATGTCCACTGTCTCAGTCCCTGTTGTCTCAGACATATCCACAGTGTCATTCATTGTGGTCTCAGATATGTCCACTGTCTCAGTCCATGTTGTCTCAGATATGTCCTCTCTCTCAATCCCTGTTGTTTCAGTCATAACCCCTGTGTCAGTCCTAGTGATCTCTGATGTGTCCGCTGTCTCAGTTCCTGTTGTCTCAGATATGTCCATGTTCTCAAACACTGTTGTCTCAGACATGTGCACTGTCTCAGTCCCTTTTGTCTCAGACATGTCCACTGTCTCATTCCCTGTTGTTTCACACTTTTCCACTTTCTCAGTCCTTACTGTCTGAGCCATGTTCCCTGTCTCAGTCCCTGTTGTCTCAGACATATTCACGTCCTCAGTGCCTGTGGTCTCAGACATGTCCACTGTCTCAGTACCTGTTGTTTCAGATATATCTACTGTCTCAGTCCATGTTGTTTCACACGTCGCCTGTCTGAGACCCCATTGTCTTAGATGTGTCCACGCTCTAAGTCCCTTTTGTCTCAGACATGTCTGCTGTCTCAGTCACTGTTGTCTCAGACATGTCCACTGTCTCAGTCCCTGTTATCTCAGATATTTAAAAGGTCTCAGTAGCCATTGTCTCATATGTGTCCACTGTGTCATTCCCTGTCGTTCAGACATGTCCACGTAGTCTCAGGCATTTCCAATGTCTCAGTTCCTGTTGTCTCAGACATGTCCAAAGTCTCTGTCCTGGTTGTCTCAGAAATGTCCAGTGTCTGAGTCACTGCAGTCTCAGACATTTCCAATGTCTGATTCCCTGTTTTCTCAGACATGTACAAGGTTGCAATCCCCGCTGCATCAGACATGTCCACTGTCTCAGTCCCTGTTGTCTCTGACCAGTAGCCTGTGTCAATCGCTGTAGTCTCACACATGAACACTGTCTCAGTCCCAGTTGTTTCACACATGCCCCTGTCTCAGTCCCTGTTGTCTCTGACATGTCCATGGTCTGACGCCCTGTTGTCACAGATGTGTGTTGTCTCGAACATGTCCAATGTCTCAGTCCTGTTGTTTCAGACATGTCCACTGTCTCAATCCCTATCGTGTCAGGCATGTCCACTGCCACAGTCCCTGTTGTATCAAATATGTCCACAGTCTCATTCACTCTTGTTTCAGATATATCTACTGTCCCACTCCCTGTTGTTTCAGACATGTGGCCTTTCTCATTGCCCGTTGTCTCAGACATGAACACGCTCTTAGTTGCAGTTGTATCAGACATGTCCTCTGTGATAATCTCTGTTGTCTCAGACATATCCAATGTCTCAGTCCCTGTTGCCTCTGATGTGTCCACTGTCTCAGTCCCTATTGTCTCAGACATGACCACTGTCTCAGTCGCAGTTGTTTCACATATGTCCAATGTCTCAGTCCCTGTTGTCTCAGACATGTCCATGGTCTCAGACCCTTTTGTTACAGATATGTTTGCTGTCTCAGACAGGTCCATGTTCTCAGTCCCTGTTGTTTCAGACATATCCACTGTCTCAGTCCCTGTTGTCTCAGACCTGTCCACTGTCTCAGTTCCTGTTGTCTCAGATATGTCCACTATCTCAGTCCCTGTTGTTTCAGACGTATCCACTGTCAGTTCCTTTGGTCTCAGACATGACCACTGTCTCATTCCCTGTTGTCTCAGATATGTCTACTGTCTCAGTCCCTTTGTTTCACATATATCTACTGTCTCAGTCCCTGTGGTTTCAAACATGTTGCCTGTCTGAGTCCCCATTGTCTTAGATGTATCCACTCTCTAAGTCCCTATTGTCTCAGACATGTCCACTGTCTCAGTCCCTGTTGTCTCCGACGTGTCTACTGTCTCAATCCCTGTTGTTTCAGACGTATCCACTGTCTCAATCCTTGTTGTTTCAGAAATATTCACTGTGTCATTCATTGTGGTCTCTGACATGTCCATTCTCTCAGTCCCTGTTGTCTCAGACATGCCCATGTTCTCAAACCCTGTTGACTCAGACATGTCCACTCTCTCAGTCCCTTTTGTCTCAGACATGTCCACCCTCTCATTCCATGTTGTTTCACACTTTTCCACTGTCTCAGTCCCTATTGTCTCAGCCTGTTGTCTCAGACATGTCCACATTCTCAGGTATGTCCAGGGTCTGAGTCACTGCAGTTCAGACATTTCCAATGTCTGTTTCCATGTTGTCTCAGACATGTCCAAGGTCTCAGTCTCCGTTGCCTCAGACATGTCCAATGTCTCAGTCCCTGTTGTTTTAGACATATCCACAGTCTCAGACCCTGTTTTGTCAGACAGGTCTACTATCCCATTCCCTGTTTTTTCAGAAATGTCCATTGTCTCACTTCCTGTTGTTTCAGATATATCTACAGTCTCACTCCCTGTTGTTACATACATATCCATTTTCTCAGTCCCTGTGGTCTCAGACATGTCCACTTTCTCAGTACCTGTAGTCTCAGATATGTCCACTATCTCAGTCCCTGTTGTTTCCGACATATCCACTGTGTCACTTCCTTTGGTCTCAGACATGTCCACTGTCTCTGTCCCTGTTGTCTCAGATATGTCCACCTCTCAGTCCCTGTTGTTTCATATACATCTACTGTCTCAGTCCCTGTTGTTTCAGAAATGTCGCCTGTCTGAGTCCCCATTGTCTTAGATGTGTCCACTCTCTAAGTCCCTATTGTCTCAGACATGTTCAGTGTCTCAGTTCCTGTTGTCTCTGACGTGTCCTCTGTCTCATTCCCTGTTGTTTCAAACATGTCCATGTTCTCATACCCTGTTGTCTCAGACATGTCCACTTTCTCACTCCCTTTTGTCTCAGACACGTCCACTGTCTCATTCCCTGTTGTTTCACACTTGTCCACTGTCTCAGTCCCTACTGTGTCAGCCATGGCCCTTGTCTCTGTCATTGTTGTCTCAGATATGTCCAAGTTCTCTGAGCCTGTTATCTTAGACATGTCCACTGTATCAGTCCCTGTTCTTTCAAATATATCTACTGTCTCAGTCCCTGTTGTTGCAGATATGTCACCTGAGTCCCCATTGTATTAGATGTGTCCACCCTCTAATTCCCTTTTGTCTCAGACATGACCACTGTCTCAGTCAGTGTTCTCTTAGACATGTCCACTGTCTCAGTCCCTGTTATCTCAGATGTTTAAAAGGTGTCATTTCCCGTTGTCTCAGACATGTCCCCTGTATAATTCCCTGTTGTTCAGACATGTCCAAGGTCTCAGTCCCTGTTGTCTCAGGCATTTCCAATGTCGCAGTCCTGGTTGTCTCAGACATGTACAAAGTCTCAGTCCTGGTTGTCGCAGATGTATCCACTTTCTCAGTCCCTGTTGTCTCAGATGTGTTCAGTGTCTCAGTCCCTGTCATCACAGACAGGATATGTCCACTGGTGAAGACATGTCAACTTTGTCAGTCCCTATTTTCTCAGACAGGAACACTGTCTAGAACTCTGTTCTCTCAGACATGTCCCCGGTTGTCTCTGACGTGTCCACTGTCTCAGTCCCTGTTGGTTTTTTTTTATTTTTTTTATTATCTCAGACACGTCCATGGTCTCAACCCTATTTACTCAGACATGTCCACTGTCTCAGTTCCTTTTGTCTCATACATTTCCACTGTCTCATTCCCTGTTGTTTCCCACTTGTCCACTGTCTCACTCCCTATTGTCTCAGAAATCTCCCGTGTCTCAGTCCCTGTTGTCTCAGACACTTCCAAGGTCTCAGTGCCTGTTGTCTCAGACATGTCCACTGTCTCAATCACTGTTGGTTCAGACATGAAGACTGTCTCTTTCTCAGTAGTTTCACACATGTCCAATGTCTCAGTCCCTGTTGTCTCAGACATGTCGATGGTCTCAGACCCTGTTTTATCAGATATGTGTGCTGTCTGAGATGTGTCCACTGTCTGAGTCCCCGTTGTCTCAGAGATGTCCACTGTCTCAGTCCCTGTTGTCTCCGTCGTGTACCCTGTCTCAATCCCTGTTGTCTCAGACATGACTCTGTCTCAGTCCCATTTGTTTCACACATGTCCACTGTCTCAGTTCCTGTTGTCTCAGACATGTCCATGGTCTCAGACCCTGTTGTCACAGACATGTGTGCTGTATCAGACATGTCCACTGTCTCAGTCCCTGTTGTTTCAGACATGCCCTCAGTCTCAGTCCCTGTTTTGTCAGACATGTCCACTGTCTCATTTCCTGTTGGTTCAGATATATCTACAGCCTCACTCCCCCTATTTTCATACATATCCACTCTCTCAGACCCTGTGGTCTCAGACATGTCCACTGTCTCAGTCCCTGTAGTCTCAGATATGTCCACTATGTCAGTCCCTGTTGTTTCAGACATATCCACTGTGTCAGTCCCTTTGGTCTCAGATATGTCCACTGTCTCAGTCCTTGTTGTTTCACATATATCTGTTGTCTGAGTCCCTGTTGTTTTAGACATGTCGCCTGTCTGAGTCCCCATTGTCTTAGATGTGTCCACTCTCTAAGTAACTATTTTCTCAGACATGTCCATTGTCTCAGTCCCTGTTGTCTCCGACGTGTCCAATTTCTCAGTCCCTGTTGTCTCAGACATGTCCATGTTCTCAAACCCTGTTGTCTCAGACATGTCCACTGTCTCACTGCCTTTGGTCTCAGACATGTCCACTGTCTCATTCCCTGTTGTTCCACACTTGTTCACTGTCTCAGTCCCTACTGTCTCAGACATGTCCCCTGTCTCAGGCCCTGTTGTCTCAGACATGTCCAAATTCTCAGTGCCTGTTGTCTCAGACATATCCTCTGTATCAGTCCCTGTTCTTTCAGATATATCTACTGTCTCAGTCCCTGTTGTTTCAGATATGTCACCTGTCTGAGTCCCCATTGTCTTAGATGTGTCCACCCACTAATTCCCTTTTGTCTCAGACATGTCCACTGTCTCAGTGTTGTCTCAGATATGTGCACTGTCTCAATCCCTGTTATCTCAGATATTTAAAAGGTCTCAGTTCCCGTTGTCTCAGACATGTCCACTCTGTCATTCCCTGTTGTTCAGACATGTCAATGGTCTCACACACTGTTGTCTCAGGCATTTCCAATATCTCAGTCCCTGTTGTCTCAAACATGTGCAAAGTCTCTCTCCTGGTTGTCTCAGATGTGTCCACTGTCTCATTCCCTGTTCTCTCATATGTGTCCACTGTCTCAGTCACTGTCATCACAGACAGGACTAGTCCACTGGTGAAGGCATGTCAACTGTCTCCATCGCTATTTTCTCAGACAGGTACACTGTCTTGAACCCTGTTCTCTCAGACATGTCTTCCGTTGTCTCTGACGTGTCCACTGTCTCAGGCCCTGTTATCTCATACATGTCCATTGTCTCCACCCTCTTGACTCAGACATGTCCACTGTCTCAGTCCCTTCTGTCTCAGACATGTCCACTCTCCCATTCCCTGTTGTTTCACACTTGTCCACTGTCTCACTCCCTATTGTCTCAGACATGTCCCGTGTCTCAATCTCTTTTGTCTCCGACATGTCCAAGGTCTCAGTGCCTGTTGTCTCAGACATGTCCACTATCTCAGTCCCTGTTGTCTCAGACATGACCACTGTCTCAGTCACAGTTGTTTCACACATATCCAATGTCAAAGTCCCTGTTGTCTCAGACATGTCGATGGTCTCAGACCCTGTTTTATCAGATATGGGTGTTGTCTAAGACATGTCCACTGTCCGAGTCCCCGTTGTCCCAGCCATGAACAGGCTCTTACTCACAGTTGTATCAGACATGTCCACTGTCTCTCTCCCTTTTGTCTCAGAATTGTCCACTGTCTCAGTCCCTGTTGTTTTAGACATATCCACTGTCTCACTACCTGTTGTTTCACACTTTTCCACTGTCTCAGTCCGTATTGTCTCAGCCATGTCCCATTTCTCAGTCCCTGTTGTCTTAGTCATGTCCAAGTTCTCAGTGCCTGTTGTCCCAGACAAGGCCACTGTCTCAGTCCCTGTTGTTTCATATATATCTATTGTATCAGTCCCTGTTTTTTCAGACATGTCGCCTGTCTGAATCCCCTTTGTCTTAGATGTGTCCACGCTCTATGTCCCTGTTGCTTAGACATGGCCACGGTCTCAGTTCCTGTACTCTCAGGCATTTCCAATGTCTCAGTCCCTGTTTTCGCAGACATGTCCAAAGTCTCAGTCCCAGTTTTCACAGTCATATCCAGTGTCTGAGTCACTACAGTCTCAGACATTTCCAATGTCTGATTCCCTGTTGTCTCAGACATGTCCTAGACCTCGGTTCGTGTTGAATCAGACATGTCCACTGTCTCAGTCCCTGTTATCTCAGACATGACCGCTGTCTCAGTCCCAGTTGTTTCACACATGTCCATTTTCTCAGGAACTGTTAACTCAGACATATCCATGGTCTCATATCCTGTTGTCACATGTATGTGTGCTGTCTAAGACATGCCCTCTCTCTCTGTAACTGTTGTTTCAGACATGTCCACTGTCTCAGTCCCTGTTGTGTCAGACATGCCCAATGTCTCAGTCCCTGTTGTTTCACACATATCCACTGTCTCAGTGCCTGTTGTTTCAGATATATCTACTGACTCACCGCCTGTTGTTTCAGAGATGGAGCCTGTCTTAGTCCCCATTCTCAGACATGAACATGCTCTTAGTCGCAGTTGTCTCAGACATGTCCACTGTCTCAGTCCCTGTTGTCTCAGACATGTCCACTGTCTCAGTCCCTGTTGTTTCAGACATATCCACTGTGTCATTCACTGTACTCTCAGACATGTCCACTGTCTCAGTCCATAATGTCTCAGATATGTCCTCTATCTCAATCCCTGTTGTTTCATTCATATCCCCTGTGTCAGTCCCAGTGATCTCCGACGTGTCCATTGTCTCAGTCCCTGTTGTCTAAGACATGTCCATGTTCTCAAACCCTGTTGTCTCAGACATGTCCACTGTCTCATTCCCTGTTGTTTCACACTTTTACACTGTCTCAGCCCTTAATGTCTCACCCATGAACACTGTCTCAGTCCCTGTTGTCTCAGTCTTTTCCAAGTTCTCAGTGCCTGTTTTTTCAGACATGTCCACTGTCTCATTCCCTGTTGTTTCAGACATATCTACTGTCTCAGTCCCTGTTGTTTCAGACATGTCGCCTGTCTGAGTCCCCATTGTCTTAGATGTGTCCACTCTCTAAGTTTCTATTGTCTCAAGCATGTCCACTGTCGCAGTCCCTGTTGTCTCCGACGTGTCCACTGTCTCAGTCCCTGTTGCCTCAGACATGTCCATGTTCTTAAGCCCTGTTGACTCAGACATGTCTACTGTCTCAGTCCCTTTTGTCTCAGACATGTCCACTGTCTCATTCCCTGTTGTTTCACACTTTTCCACTGTCTCAGTCCCTATTGTATCAGCAATGTCCCCTGTCTCAGTCCCTGTTTTCTCAGACATGTCCAAGGCCTCAGTGCCTGTTTTCTCAGACATGTCCACTGTCTCAGTCCCTCTTCTTTCAGATATATCTACTGTCTCAGTCCCTGTTCTTTAAGACATGTCGCCTGAGTCCCCCTTGTCTTAGATGTGTCCCTGCTGTAAGTCCCTGTTGTCTCACACATGTCCACAGTCTCAGTCCCTATTGTCTCAGACATGTCCACTGTCTCAGTTCCTGTTATCTCAGACATGTAAAAGGTCTCAGTTCCCATTGTCTCAAATATGTCCACTGCGTCAGTCCCTGTTGGTCAGATATGTCCATGGTCTCAGACCCTGTTTTATCAGATATGTGTGTTGCCTGAGACATGTCCACTGTCTGAGTCCCCGTTGTCTCAGACATGAACAAGCTCTTACTCGCAGTTGTATCAGACATGGCCACTGTCTTTCTCCCTTTTGTCTCACACTTGACCACTGTCTCAGTCCCTGTTGTTTTAGACATATCCACTCTCTTTGTCCCTTTTGTTTCACACTTTTCCACTGTCTCAGTCCATATTGTTTCAGCTGTTTCCCATTTTTCAGTCCCCGTTGTCTCAGGCATGTCCATGTTCTCAGTGACTGTTGTCTCAGCCATGTCCACTGTCTCAGTCCCTGTTTTTTCAGATATATCTTCTTTCTCAGTCCCTGCTGTTTCAGACATGTCAAATCTCTGAGTCCCCATTGTCTTAGATGTGTCCAAACTCTAAGTCCTTGTTGTCTCAGACATGTTCACTGTCTCAGTCAGGGTTGTCTCATACATGTCCAGTGTCTCAGTCCCTGTTATCTCAGACATTTAAAAGGTCTCAGTTCCCGTCGTTTCAGACATGTCCACTGTGTCAGTCCCTGTTGTTCAGACATGTCCACGGTCTCAGTCTGTGTTATCTCAGGCATTTCCAATGTCTCAGTCCCTGTGGTCTCAGATATGTCCACTGTCTCAGTACTGGTTGTCTCAGATGTGTCCACTCTCTCAGTCCATGTTGTCGCAGATGTGTCTACTATCTCATTCACTGTCATCACAGTCAGGACTTGTCCACTGGTGAAGACATGTCGACTGTGTCATTCACTATTTGTCTCAGACAGGTACACTGTCTCGAACCCTGTTCTCTCAGATTTGTCCACTGTTGTCTCTGACGTGTGCAGTGTCTCAGTCCTTGTTATCTCAGACATGACCACTGTCTCAGTCACAGTTGTTTCACACATGTCCAATGTCTCAGTCCCTGTTGTCTCAGACATGTCAATGGTCTCAGACCCTGTTTTATCAGATATGTGTGTTGTCTGAGACATGTCCACAGTCTGAGTCCCCGTTATCTCAGCCATGAACAGGTTCTTACTCGCAGTTGTATCAGACATGTCCACTTTCTCCTTCAGTTTTGTCTCAGACTTGTCCAGTGTCTCAGTCCCTATTGTTTTAGACATATCCACTATCTCAGGCCCTGTTGTTTCACAGTTCTCCACTGTCTCAGTTCGTATTGTCTCAGCCATGTACCATTTCTCAGTCCCTGTTGTCTCAGTCATGTCCAAGTTCTCAGTGCATGTTGTCCCAGACAAGTTCACTGTCTCAGTCCCTTTTTTTTCACACATGTCGCCTGTCTGAGTCCCCATTGTCTTAAATGTGTCCATGCTCTATGTCCCTGGTGTCTCAGACATGTCCACAATCCCAGTCCGTGTTGTCTCAGACATGTCCACTATCTCAGTCCCTGTTATCTCAGACATTTAAAAGGTCTCAGTTCCCATTGTCTCAGACATTTCCACTGTGTCAGTCCCTGTTGTTCAGACATGTCCACGGTCTCAGGCCCTGTACTCTCAGGCATTTCCAATATCTCAGTCCCTGTTGTCTCAGACATATCCAAAATCTCAGTCCCGGTTGTCATAGATATATCCATTGTCTGAGTCCCTGCAGTCTCAGTCAATTCCAATGTCTGATTCCTTGTTGTCTCAGACATGTCCACTGTCTCAGTCCCTGTTATCTCAGACATGACCTCTGTCCCAGTCCTAGTTATTTCACACATGTCCATTGTCTCATTCACTAGTGAATCAGACATATCCATGGTCTCAGTCCCTGTTGTCACATATATGTGTGCTGTCTAAGACATGCCCACTGTCTCTGTAACTGTTGTTTCAGACATGTCCAATGACTCAGTCCCTGTTGTGTCAGATATGTCCAATGTCTCAGTCCCTGTTGTTTCACACATATCCACTGTCTCAGTGCCTGTTGTTTCAGATATATCTACTGACTCACTCCCTATTGTTTCAGACATGTGCCCTGTCTCAGTCCCCGTTGTCTCAGACATGAACATGCACTTAGTCTCAGTTGTATCAAACATGTCGACTCTCTCAGTCCCTGTTGTCTCTGACATGTCCACTGTCTCAGTCCCTGTTGTCTCAGACATATCCACAGTGTCATTCATTGTGGTCTCAGATATGTCCACTGTCTCAGTCCATGTTGTCTCAGATATGTCCTCTCTCTCAATCCCTGTTGTTTCAGTCATAACCCCTGTGTCAGTCCTAGTGATCTCTGATGTGTCCGCTGTCTCAGTTCCTGTTGTCTCAGATATGTCCATGTTCTCAAACACTGTTGTCTCAGACATGTGCACTGTCTCAGTCCCTTTTGTCTCAGACATGTCCACTGTCTCATTCCCTGTTGTTTCACACTTTTCCACTTTCTCAGTCCTTACTGTCTGAGCCATGTTCCCTGTCTCAGTCCCTGTTGTCTCAGACATATTCACGTCCTCAGTGCCTGTGGTCTCAGACATGTCCACTGTCTCAGTACCTGTTGTTTCAGATATATCTACTGTCTCAGTCCATGTTGTTTCACACGTCGCCTGTCTGAGACCCCATTGTCTTAGATGTGTCCACGCTCTAAGTCCCTTTTGTCTCAGACATGTCTGCTGTCTCAGTCACTGTTGTCTCAGACATGTCCACTGTCTCAGTCCCTGTTATCTCAGATATTTAAAAGGTCTCAGTAGCCATTGTCTCATATGTGTCCACTGTGTCATTCCCTGTCGTTCAGACATGTCCACGTAGTCTCAGGCATTTCCAATGTCTCAGTTCCTGTTGTCTCAGACATGTCCAAAGTCTCTGTCCTGGTTGTCTCAGAAATGTCCAGTGTCTGAGTCACTGCAGTCTCAGACATTTCCAATGTCTGATTCCCTGTTTTCTCAGACATGTACAAGGTTGCAATCCCCGCTGCATCAGACATGTCCACTGTCTCAGTCCCTGTTGTCTCTGACCAGTAGCCTGTGTCAATCGCTGTAGTCTCACACATGAACACTGTCTCAGTCCCAGTTGTTTCACACATGCCCCTGTCTCAGTCCCTGTTGTCTCTGACATGTCCATGGTCTGACGCCCTGTTGTCACAGATGTGTGTTGTCTCGAACATGTCCAATGTCTCAGTCCTGTTGTTTCAGACATGTCCACTGTCTCAATCCCTATCGTGTCAGGCATGTCCACTGCCACAGTCCCTGTTGTATCAAATATGTCCACAGTCTCATTCACTCTTGTTTCAGATATATCTACTGTCCCACTCCCTGTTGTTTCAGACATGTGGCCTTTCTCATTGCCCGTTGTCTCAGACATGAACACGCTCTTAGTTGCAGTTGTATCAGACATGTCCTCTGTGATAATCTCTGTTGTCTCAGACATATCCAATGTCTCAGTCCCTGTTGCCTCTGATGTGTCCACTGTCTCAGTCCCTATTGTCTCAGACATGACCACTGTCTCAGTCGCAGTTGTTTCACATATGTCCAATGTCTCAGTCCCTGTTGTCTCAGACATGTCCATGGTCTCAGACCCTTTTGTTACAGATATGTTTGCTGTCTCAGACAGGTCCATGTTCTCAGTCCCTGTTGTTTCAGACATATCCACTGTCTCAGTCCCTGTTGTCTCAGACCTGTCCACTGTCTCAGTTCCTGTTGTCTCAGATATGTCCACTATCTCAGTCCCTGTTGTTTCAGACGTATCCACTGTCAGTTCCTTTGGTCTCAGACATGACCACTGTCTCATTCCCTGTTGTCTCAGATATGTCTACTGTCTCAGTCCCTTTGTTTCACATATATCTACTGTCTCAGTCCCTGTGGTTTCAAACATGTTGCCTGTCTGAGTCCCCATTGTCTTAGATGTATCCACTCTCTAAGTCCCTATTGTCTCAGACATGTCCACTGTCTCAGTCCCTGTTGTCTCCGACGTGTCTACTGTCTCAATCCCTGTTGTTTCAGACGTATCCACTGTCTCAATCCTTGTTGTTTCAGAAATATTCACTGTGTCATTCATTGTGGTCTCTGACATGTCCATTCTCTCAGTCCCTGTTGTCTCAGACATGCCCATGTTCTCAAACCCTGTTGACTCAGACATGTCCACTCTCTCAGTCCCTTTTGTCTCAGACATGTCCACCCTCTCATTCCATGTTGTTTCACACTTTTCCACTGTCTCAGTCCCTATTGTCTCAGCCTGTTGTCTCAGACATGTCCACATTCTCAGGTATGTCCAGGGTCTGAGTCACTGCAGTTCAGACATTTCCAATGTCTGTTTCCATGTTGTCTCAGACATGTCCAAGGTCTCAGTCTCCGTTGCCTCAGACATGTCCAATGTCTCAGTCCCTGTTGTTTTAGACATATCCACAGTCTCAGACCCTGTTTTGTCAGACAGGTCTACTATCCCATTCCCTGTTTTTTCAGAAATGTCCATTGTCTCACTTCCTGTTGTTTCAGATATATCTACAGTCTCACTCCCTGTTGTTACATACATATCCATTTTCTCAGTCCCTGTGGTCTCAGACATGTCCACTTTCTCAGTACCTGTAGTCTCAGATATGTCCACTATCTCAGTCCCTGTTGTTTCCGACATATCCACTGTGTCACTTCCTTTGGTCTCAGACATGTCCACTGTCTCTGTCCCTGTTGTCTCAGATATGTCCACCTCTCAGTCCCTGTTGTTTCATATACATCTACTGTCTCAGTCCCTGTTGTTTCAGAAATGTCGCCTGTCTGAGTCCCCATTGTCTTAGATGTGTCCACTCTCTAAGTCCCTATTGTCTCAGACATGTTCAGTGTCTCAGTTCCTGTTGTCTCTGACGTGTCCTCTGTCTCATTCCCTGTTGTTTCAAACATGTCCATGTTCTCATACCCTGTTGTCTCAGACATGTCCACTTTCTCACTCCCTTTTGTCTCAGACACGTCCACTGTCTCATTCCCTGTTGTTTCACACTTGTCCACTGTCTCAGTCCCTACTGTGTCAGCCATGGCCCTTGTCTCTGTCATTGTTGTCTCAGATATGTCCAAGTTCTCTGAGCCTGTTATCTTAGACATGTCCACTGTATCAGTCCCTGTTCTTTCAAATATATCTACTGTCTCAGTCCCTGTTGTTGCAGATATGTCACCTGAGTCCCCATTGTATTAGATGTGTCCACCCTCTAATTCCCTTTTGTCTCAGACATGACCACTGTCTCAGTCAGTGTTCTCTTAGACATGTCCACTGTCTCAGTCCCTGTTATCTCAGATGTTTAAAAGGTGTCATTTCCCGTTGTCTCAGACATGTCCCCTGTATAATTCCCTGTTGTTCAGACATGTCCAAGGTCTCAGTCCCTGTTGTCTCAGGCATTTCCAATGTCGCAGTCCTGGTTGTCTCAGACATGTACAAAGTCTCAGTCCTGGTTGTCGCAGATGTATCCACTTTCTCAGTCCCTGTTGTCTCAGATGTGTTCAGTGTCTCAGTCCCTGTCATCACAGACAGGATATGTCCACTGGTGAAGACATGTCAACTTTGTCAGTCCCTATTTTCTCAGACAGGAACACTGTCTAGAACTCTGTTCTCTCAGACATGTCCCCGGTTGTCTCTGACGTGTCCACTGTCTCAGTCCCTGTTGGTTTTTTTTTATTTTTTTTATTATCTCAGACACGTCCATGGTCTCAACCCTATTTACTCAGACATGTCCACTGTCTCAGTTCCTTTTGTCTCATACATTTCCACTGTCTCATTCCCTGTTGTTTCCCACTTGTCCACTGTCTCACTCCCTATTGTCTCAGAAATCTCCCGTGTCTCAGTCCCTGTTGTCTCAGACACTTCCAAGGTCTCAGTGCCTGTTGTCTCAGACATGTCCACTGTCTCAATCACTGTTGGTTCAGACATGAAGACTGTCTCTTTCTCAGTAGTTTCACACATGTCCAATGTCTCAGTCCCTGTTGTCTCAGACATGTCGATGGTCTCAGACCCTGTTTTATCAGATATGTGTGCTGTCTGAGATGTGTCCACTGTCTGAGTCCCCGTTGTCTCAGAGATGTCCACTGTCTCAGTCCCTGTTGTCTCCGTCGTGTACCCTGTCTCAATCCCTGTTGTCTCAGACATGACTCTGTCTCAGTCCCATTTGTTTCACACATGTCCACTGTCTCAGTTCCTGTTGTCTCAGACATGTCCACTGTCTCAGTCCCTGTTTTTTCAGACATGTCCACTGTCTCATTTCCTGTTGTTTCAGATATATCTACAGTCTCACTCCCCCTATTTTCATACATATCCACTGTCTCAGTCCCTGTGGTCTCAGACATGTCCACTGTCTCAGTCCCTGTAGTCTCAGATATGTCCACTATGTCAGTCCCTGTTGTTTCAGATATATCCACTGTGTCAGTCCCTTTGGTCTCAGATATGTCCACTGTCTCAGTCCATGTTGGTTCACATATATCTGCTGTCTCAGTCCCTGTTGTTTTAGACATGTCGCCTGTCTGAGTCCCCATTGTCTTAGATGTGTCCACACTCTAAGTAACTATTTTCTCAGATATGTCCACTGTCTCAGTCCCTGTTGTCTCTGACGTGTCCAATTTCTCAGTCCCTGTTGTCTCAGACATGTCCATGTTCTCAAACCCTGTTGTCTCAGACATGTTCACTGTCTCACTGCCTTTTGTCTCAGACATGTCCACTGTCTCATTCCCTGTTGTTCCACACTTGTTCACTGTCTCAGTCCCTACTGTCTCAGACATGTCCCCTGTCTCAGGCCCTGTTGTCTCAGACATGTCCAAATTCTCAGTGCCTGTTGTCTCAGACATGTACTCTGTATCAGTCCCTGTTCTTTCAGATATATCTACTGTCTCAGTCCCTGTTGTTTCAGATATGTCACCTGTCTGAGTCCCCATTGTCTTAGATGTGTCCACCCACTAATTCCCTTTTGTCTCAGACATGTCCACTGTCTCAGTGAGTGTTGTCTCAGATCCCTGTTATTTCACTGTCTCAATCCCTGTTATTTCAGACATTTAAAAGGTCTCAGTTCCCGATGTCTCAGACATGTCCACTCTGTCATTCCCTGTTGTTCAGACATGTCAATGGTCTCACTCACCATTGTCTCAGGCATTTCCAATGTCTCAGTCCCTGTTGTCTCAAACATGTGCAAAGTCTCTGTCCTGGTTGTCTCAGATGTGTCCACTGTCTCAGTCACTGTCATCACAGACAGGACTTGTCCACTGGTGAATACATGTCAACTGTCTCCGTCGCTATTTTCTCAGACAGGTACACTGTCTCGAACTCTGTTCTCTCAGACATGTCCAGTGTTGTCTACAACGTGTCCACTGTCTCAGGCCCTGTTATCTCATACATGTCCATTGTCTCCACCCTCTTGACTCAGACATGTCCACTGTCTCAGTCCCTTCTGTCTCAGACATGTCCACTCTCCCATTCCCTGTTGTTTCACACTTGTCCACTGTCTCACTCCCTATTGTCTCAGCCATGTCCCCTGTCTCAGTCCCTGTTGTCTCAGTCATGACCAAGTTCTCAGTGCCTGTTGTCTCAGACATGTCCACTGTCTCATTACCTGTTGTTTCAGATATATCTACTGTCTCAGTCCCTTTTTTTCAGACATGTCGCCTGTCTGAATCCCCATTGTCTTAGATGTGTCCACTCTCTAAGTTTCTATTGTCTCAAACATGTCCACTATCGCAGTCCCTGTTGTCTCCAACGTGTCCACTGTCTCAGTCCCTGTTGTCTCAGATATGTCCACTGTCTCATTCCCTGTTGTTTCACACTTTTCCACTGTCTCAGTCCCTATTGTATCAGCAATGTCCCCTGTCTCAGTCCCTGTTTTCTCAGACATGTCCAAGGTCTCAGTGCCTCTTTTCTCAGACATGTCTACTGTCTCAGTCCCTGCTCTTTCAGATATATCTACGGTCTCATTCCCTGTTCTTTAAGACATGTCGCCTGAGTCCCCATTGTCTTAGATGTGTCCCCACTGTAAGTCCCTGTTGTCTCACACATGTCCACAATCTCAGTCCCTATTGTCTCAGACCTGTCCACTGTCTCAGTCCCTGTTATCTCAGACATGTAATAGGTTTCAGGCCCAGTTGTCTCAGAAATGTCCAAACTCTCAGTCCCGGTTGTCTCAAATATGTCCACTGTGTCTGTCCCTGTTGGTCAGACATGTCCACGGTCTCAGTCCCTATTTTCTCAGGCATTTCCAATGTCTCAGGCCCAGTTGTCTCAGAAATGTCAAAGTCTCAGTCCCGGTTGTCTCAGATATGTCCAGTGTCTCAGTGCCTGCCGTCTCAGACATTTCCAATGTCTGATTCCCTGTTGTCTCAGACCTGTCCAAGGTCTCAATCCCCGTTGCCTCAGACATGTCCACTGTCTCAGTCCTTGTTTTCTCTCACATGTCCACTGTATCAGCCCCTGTTGTTTCAGACTGACCCAATGTTTCAGTCCCTGTTGTCTCAGACATGTCCACTGTCTCAGTCCCCGTTGTCTCAGATATGTCCACTGACTCAGTCCTGGTTGTCACAGATGTGACCACTGTCTGAGTCCCTGTTGTCTCAGATATGTCCACTCTCACAGTCGCTGTCATCTCACACAGGACTTGTCCACTGGCCAAGACATGTCAACTGTCTCAGCCTCTGTTGTCTCAGACAGGTCCACTAACTCTAACCATGTGGAATCATACGTGTCCACTGTCTCAGTCCCTGTTGTCTCAGATACGTCCATTGTCACTTTTCCTGTTGTTTCACACTTTTCCACTGTCTCAGTGCCTGTTGTCTCAGCCATGTCCACTGTCTCAGTCGATGTTGTCTCAGACATGTCCACTGTCTCAGTCCATGTTGTCTCAGACATGTCCATGGTCTCAAACCCTGTTGACACAGACATGTCCACTGTCTCAGTCCCTTTTGTCTCAGACATGTCCACTGTCTAATTCCCTGTTGTTTTAGATGTTTCCACTGTCTCAGTCCCAATTGTCACAGGCATGTCTGCTGTCTCAGTCCTTGTTGTCTCAGACATATTCAAGGTCTCAGTTCCTGTTGTCTCAGACATGTCCACTGTCTCAGTCCCTGTTCTTTCAGATATATCTACTGTCTCAGCTCCTGTTGTTTCAGACATGTCACCTGTCTGAGTCCCCATTGTCTTAGATGTGTCCACACTCTCAGTCCCTGTGGTCTCAGACATGTCCACTGTCTCAGTCAGGGTTGTCTCATACATGTCCACTTTCTCAGTCCCTGTTAACTCGGACATTTAAAAGGTCTCAGTTCCCGTTGTTACAGACATGTCCACTGTGTCAGTCCCTGTTTTTCAGACATGTCCATAGTCTCAGTCTGTGTTATATCACGCCTTTCCAATGTCTCAGTCCCTGTTGTCTCAGATACGTCCACTGTCTCAGTCCCTGTTGTCTCAAATGTGTCCGCTGTTTCAGTCACTGTCATCACAGACAGGACTTGTCAACTGGTAAAGTCATGTCAACTGTCTCTGTCGCTATTGTCTCAGACAGGTACACTGTCTTGAACCCTGTTCTCCCAGACATGTCCACAGTTGTCTCCAACCTGTCCAGTGTCTCAATCCCTGTTATCTCAGACATGTCCATTGTATCAATCCTCTTGACTCAGACGTGTCCACTCTCTCAGTCCCATTTGTCTCAGACATGTCCACTGTCCCATTCCCTGTTGTTTCACACTTGTCCACTGTCTCACTCCCTATTGTCTCAGACATGTTCCGTGTCTCAATCCCTGTTGTCTCAGACATGTCCAAGGTCTCAGTGCCTGTTGTCTCAGATATGTCCACTCTCTCAGTCTCTGTTGGCTCAGACATGACCACAGTCGCAGTCGCAGTTGTTTCACACCTGTCCAATGTCTCAGTCCCTGTTGACTCAGATATGTCAATGGTATCTAACCCTCTTTTATCAGATATTTTTGTTGTCTGGGATATGTCCACTGTCTGAGTCCCCATTGTCTCAGTCATGAACAGGCTCTTACCCACAATTGAATCAGATATGTCCACTGTCTCTCTCCCTTTTGTCTCAGTCCCTGTTGTTTCACACTTTTCCACTGTCTCAGTCCATATTGTTTCAGCCATGTCCCATTTCTCAGTCTGTCTTGTCTCAGTCAGGTATAAGTTATCAGTTCCTGTTGTGCCAGACAAGTCAACTGTCTCAGTCCCTGTTGATATATATATATATATATATATATATATATATATATATATATTTATATATATTCTGTATCAGACCCTGTTGTTTCAGACATGTTGCCTGTCTGAGTCCCCATTGTCTTAGATGTGTCTACGTTCTATGTCCCTGGTGTCTCAGACATGTCCACAATCTCAGTCCGTGTTGACTCAGACATGTCCACTGTCTCAGTCCCTGTTATCTCAGACATTATAAGGTCTCAGTTCCCATTGTCTCAGACATGTCCACTGTGTCAGTCCCTGTTGTTCAGACATGTCCACGGTCTCAGGCCCTGTACTCTCAGGCTTTTCCAATATCTCCGTCCCTGTTGTCTCAGACATGTCCAAAATTTCCTTCTCGGTTGTCACACATATATCCAGTGTCTGACTCCCTGCAGTCTCAGACATTTCCAATGTCTGATTCCCTGTTGTCTCAGACATGTCCTAAGTCTTGGTCCCTGTTGAATCAGACATGTCCACTGTCTCAGTCCCTGTTGTCTCAGACATGTCCAAATTCTCCATCCCGGTTGTCGCACATATATCCAGTGTCTGACTCCCTGCAGTCTCAGACATTTCCAATGTCTGATTCCCAGTTGTCTAAGACATGTCCTAGGTCTCAGTCCCTGTTGAATCAGACATGTCCACTGTCTCAGTCCCTGTTGTCTCAGACATGAACTCTGTCTCAGTCCAAGTTGTTTCACACATGTCCATTGTCTCAGTCACTGTTGACTCAGACATATCCATGGTTTCAGTCCCTGTTGTCACATATACGTGTGCTAAGACATGCCCACTGTCTCCGTAACTGTTGTTTCAGACATGTCCACTGTCTCCGTCCCTGTTGTGTCAGATATGTCCAATTTCTCAGTCCCTGTTGTTTCACACATATCCACTGTCTTAGTGCCTGTTGTGTCAGATATATCTACTGACTCACTTCCTGTTGTTTCAGAGATGTGGCCTGTCGCAGTCCCCGTTGTCTCAGACATGAACATGCTGTTAGTCGCAGTTGTATCAGACATGTCCACTCTCTCAGTACCTGTTGTCTCAGACATGTCCACTGTCTCAGTCCCTGTTGTTTCAGATATATCCACTGTGTCATTCACTGTGGTCTCAGACATGTCCCCTGTCTCAGTCCATGCTGTCTCACATATGTCCTCTATCTCAATCCATATTGTTTCAGTCATATACCCTGTGTCAGTCCCAGAGATCGCTGACGTGTCCACTGTCTCAGTTCCTGTTGTCTCAGACATGTCCATGTTCTCAAACCCTGTTGTCACAGAGACGTCCACTGTCTCAGTCCCTTTTGTCTCAGACATGTCCACTGTCTCATTCCCTGTTGCACACTTTTGCACTGTCTCAGTCGTTGCTGTCTCAGCCATGTCCACTGTCTCAGTCCCTGTTTCAGATATATCTACTGTCTCAGTCCCTGTTGTTTCAGATATGTCGCCGGTCTGAGTATCCATTGTCTTAGATGTGTCCATTCCCTAAGTCCCTATTATCTCAGACATGTCCACCATCTCAGTCCCTGTTGTCTCCGACGTGTCCACTGTCTCAGTCCCTGTTGTCTCAGACATGTCCATCTTCTCAAACCCTGTTGACTCAGACATGTCCATTGTCTCAGTCCCTGTTTTCTTACACATGTCCACTGTATCAGTCCCTGTTTTTTCAGACATATCCACTGTTTCAGTCCCTGTTGTCTCAGCCTTGTCCACTGTCCCATTCCCTGTTGTTTCACACTTGTCCTATGTCTCACTCCCTATTGTCTCAGCCATGTCTCGTGTCTCAGTCCCTGTTGTCTCAGACATGTCAAAGGTCTCAGTCCCTGTTGTTTCAGACATATCCACTGTGTCATTCACTGTGGTCTCAGACCTGTCCCCTGTCTCAGTCCATGTTGTCTCAGATATGACCTCTATCTCAATCCATATTGTTTCAGTCATATCCCCTGTTTCAGTCCCAGTGATCGCCAACGTGTCCACTGTCTCAGTTCCTGTTGTCTCAGATATGTCCATGTTCTCAAACCCTGTCTCAGAGATGTCCACTGTCTCAGTCCCTTTTGTCTCAGACATGTCCACTGTCTCATTCCCTGTTGTTGCACACTTTTGCACTGTCTCAGTCCTTACTGTCTCAGCCATGTCCACTGACTCAGTCCCTGTTGTTTCAGACATGTCCACTGTCTCAGTCAGGGATGTCTCATACATGTCCAGTGTCTCAGTCCCTGTTATCTCAGACATTTAAAAGGTCTCAGTTCCCGTTGTTTCAGACATGTCCACTGTGTCACTCCCTCTTGTTCAGACATGTCCATGGTCTCAGTCTGTGTTATCTCAGGCATTTCCAATGTCTCAGTCCTTGTTGTCTCAGATGTCTGCTGTCTTAGTCCCGGTTCTCTCAGATGTGTCCACTCTCTCAGTCCATGTTGTCTCAGATGTGTCTACTATCTCATTCACTGTCATCACAGACAGGACTTGTCCACTGGTGAAGACATGTCGACAGTGTCATTCACTATTTTCTCAGACAGGTACACTGTCTCGAACCCTGTTCTCTCAGACTTGTCCACCGTTGTCTCCGATGTGTGCAGTGTCTCAATCCCTGTTATCTCAGACATAACCACTTTCTCAGTCGCAGTTGTTTCACACATGTGTTGTCTCAGACATGTCGATGGTCTCAGACCCTGTTTTATCAGATATGTGTGTTGTCTGAGACATGTCCACTTTCTCTCTCAGTTTTGTCTCAGACTTGTCCAGTGTCTCAGTCCCTGTTGTTTTAGATATATCCACTGTCTCAGTCCCTGGTGTTTCACAGTTTTCCATTGTCTCAGTCCATATTGTCTCAGCCATGTCCCATTTCTCAGTCCCTGTTGTCTCAGTCATGTCCAATTTCTCAGTGCCTTTTGTCCCAGACAAGTCCACCCTCTAAGTCCCTGTTGTTTCAGACATGTCGCCTGTCTGAGTCCCCATTGTCTTAGATGTGTCCACGCTCTATGTTCCTGGTGTCTCAGACATGTCCACAATCCCAGTCCGTATTGTCTCAGACATGGCCACTATCTCAGTCCCTGTTATCTCAGACATTTAAAAGGTCTCAGTTCCCATTGTCTCAGACATTTTCACTGTGTCAGTCCTTGTTGTTCAGACATGTCCACGGTCTCAGGCCCTGTACTCTCAGGCATTTCCAATATCTCAGCACCTGTTGTCTCAGACATATCCAAAATTTCATTCCCAGTTGTCACAGATATATCCAGTGTCTGAGTCCCTGCAGTCTCAGACAAGTCCAATGTCTAATTCCCTGTTTTCTCAGATATGTTCTAGGTCTCGGTCCCTGATGAATCAGACATGTCCACTGTCTCAGTCCCTGTTATCTCAGACATGAACTCTGTCCCAGTCCCAGTTATTTCACACATGTCCATTGTCTCATTCACTAGTGAATCAGACATATCCATGGTCTCAGTCCCTGTTGTCACATATATGTGTGCTGTCTAAGACATGCCCACTGTCTCTGTAACTGTTGTTTCAGACATGTCCAATGACTCAGTCCCTGTTGTGTCAAATATATCCAATGTCTCAGTCCCTGTTGTTTCACACATATCCACTTTCTCAGTGCCTGTTGTTTCAGATATATCTACTGACTCACTCCCTGTTGTTTCAGACATGTGCCCTGTCTCAGTCCCCGTTGTCTCAGACATGAACATGCTCTTAGTCTCAGTTGTATCAAACATGTCGACTCTCTCAGTCCCTGTTGTCTCTGACATGTCCACTGTCTCAGTCCCTGTTGTCTCAGACATATCCACAGTGTAATTCGTTGTGGTCTCAGATATGTCCACTGTCTCAGTCCATGTTGTCTCAGATATGTCCTCTCTCTCAATCCCTGTTGTTTCAGTCATATCCCCTGTGTCAGTCCTAATGATCTCTGATGTGTCCGCTGTCTCAGTTCCTGTTGTCTCAGATATGTCCATGTTCTCAAACCCTGTTGACTCAGACATGTCCACTGTCTCATCCCTTTTGTCTCAGACATGTCCAGTGTCTCATTCCATGTTGTTTGTTTCACACTTTGTTTACTTTTTAAAAAATTTTATTTTTATGACTTTTTTTATTTTTTCACATAAATTTATTTATTTATTTATCTTTTAACAAATCTCAGACCCGTGTTCCTGCCCACTCCCCTACCCCGCCAGAGCTCCTGCACTCTTGCCAAACATGCTTTCAATCTCTTAGTCTTTCTCAATATTTTCCATGGGGAAGTTGACTGTTTTTTGCAGACAGGATAGTTCACGTTTTCAGTTAGTTCTTTGGTGCAGTCTTTTATGTTGTTGTTGTTGTTTCCAAAATGCATTAAGCCCAAACTTCTTTTACAAAAGCTCAGGGGGCCCTTTACACAAGAAATACTTACAACTGGGTTACAACTTGGCACTAGCATTCCACAGATGAGGGATACCATTCGTTTTTTTTTTTTTTTTGTTTGTTTTGTGTTTGTGTCACTTCACTTAGCATGATGTCTCCTAGCTCAAGCCATTTTCCTACAAAGCTCGTGATGTCATTTTTCTTTCTGCTGCATAGAACTCCATTGTGTAGATGATACCAACATTGTTTCTCTATCTACTCGTCAGTTGAGGGCATTTAGGTTGGTTCCAGCTCCTTTGTATGTGAAGAGAGCTGCAATAAAAACATTGGCATGCATGTATCTCTGTGGTGTGGCGTCGTCTTGAGGGTTACATGCCCAGGAGTGGTATTGCTGGGTCAGGTGCAGTTCATTTCCAAGTCTTCCACGGGTTTCTCCACACTGCTTTCCATCGTGGCTGTACGAGTTTACCCTCCCACCAGCCAGATGCGAGTGTTCCCCTTTCCCCACAATCCTCTCCAGCACTTGTTATCAGTGTTTTCTTGATCCTAGCCAGTCTTATTGGGCTAAGATGAGATTAAAGTGGTTTGATTTGCATTTCCTTAATGATTATTGATGTTGTAACACTTCTTGGAGCGGTGTTTATCAGGGACCATCTCTAATTCCTCACTTTGAAGTTCTGTTCAGTTCTTTTGCTCCATCTATTGAAGTGGGTCATTTGTTTCCTTTTTATTCTTTGTTTTTTGAGTCGTTTTTATATATATTCCTGGAAATCAATGCTTTGTCAGATGTATCTGCCCGTGAAGGTTCCTCCCACTCGTTGGGATTTTCTCTTTCACTCCTTGATTGTTACTTTTGATGTACACAAGGTTGAGTTCATGAGGTCCCATTTGTCAATTGTCGACCTTTATTCTTGTGCAGCTGCTGTTCTGATTTTAGGAAGTCTTTTCCTATGGCCTATGTCTGTTAGTCTGCTGCCAACTTTTTCTTTATATCTATTCAGAGTTTTGGGTTTCACATTGATGGTCTTTTAATCCCATCTGTGAGGTTGATATTTGTACCAGGTCGAGAGTGTAGGATAGGTTTTTTTCTTCTGCAAGTGGTGATTCCAGTTTTGCCAACAAACACTTGCTGAAGATGCTTGTCTTTTCTCATGTGGCTTCTTTGCCCCCTTGTCAAAAATATGAGATGGCTTGAAATTGTATCTGCTCAAGTTTTGATCCTCGTTTGTTCATTGGTCAACAGGGTTGTTTTGTGCCAGTACCAGGCAGGTTTTTTAAACCTATAGCCCTTGTAGTATAGTTTGAAGTCTGTATAGAGATCCCCTGTGTAGCTCTTTTCACTCAGGTGTTGTTTTGGCTATTCGGGGTCTTTTGTTTTTACCAATGAAATTAAGAAACATTTTTTCCAATCCTGTGAAGAATCTCTTGGGTATTTTGATTGTGATGCATTAAATCTATACAAGGAGTTTGGTTCGAATGGACATTTATACAATGTTTAATTTTCCCAATCATGAGCATGGGGAGGTTTTTCGAAGTTTTCTGAGGTCTCTTCCAATTTCTCTTTAAGGGTTTAAAAATATGTTGTAGAGGTCTTTGGTGTCTTTGTTAGGAATTGGTTAGGTTTTTTTCCTAAGTATTTTATTGTTTTTGAGGCTTATTGTGAGTGGGATGGTCGCTTTATACTTCTCCAGTTGCTTGTTGTTGGTGTAAAGAAAGGCTCATGATTTTTCTAGGTTAAATGGTATCCTGCCACTTTGGTGAAGCTGTTAATTGTTTTAGGAGTTTTCTGGGGAGTTTTTAGCATCCCTTAAGTAAAACTATCATTAATCATCAGCAAAATAGGGATAGCTTTTGACTTTCTCTTTTCCACTTAGTACTCCTGTTAATTTCCTTTTCTGCCTTATTGCTCTAGCAAAAAGTGTTTCAAGCACATATTGAAGAGGAGTGGTTGACAGGGGGCAGCCTTGCCGAGTTCCTACCTTTAAAGGATTTATCTTCTGTCATTTCCCCATATTAGGCTGAATTGGCGTGGGTTTGACTTCCTGTATATGGGCTTATGATTACCATTGAGGAATGATCCCCTCCAATACCTAATTCCTTCTAGACTTTAAGGCATGAAGGGATGCTGGGTTTTTGTCAAGAAGCTTTTTCAGCATAAATTGAGATGATGGTGTGGTTTTTGTCTTTATTCCAATTTATGTGGTTTGATGTGTTTATTGATTTTCGTAGTTGTTGAACCACCTCATCCCTGCATCTCTGGTAGAATCCAACTTGGTATGATGATGATCTTCTTGATGTGGGTCTGTATGTGATTTGCCAGACTTCTGTTTAGAATTTTGGCATCTTTGTATCCATGAGGGAGATGGGTCTATATTCTCCTTTTAGATGGATCTTTCTGGTTTTGGTAATAGACTGTGCTGTTGGCTTCATAGAAAAATTTGGAGGAATTCCCTCGATTTATATCTTCCAAACAGATTTCGAATATAATAAGGTTGTAGTACTTTTAAAAGTTTTTATAGAAAAATTGTGGTGTTAAAATGATCTGGGCCTGGGTTTTTTTAGTGTTGAGGACGCTTCTATCTGGCCATCTCTGTTTCTTCATATGTTAAGTGGACGGTTTGTTTAAACTCGCGTCTCTTTGTATAGCCGGCTTTGGTCCGAGCGTGCTCTTCTTTTCGATCTCTCCAGGTAGCTTTCCCCCTTCGTAGCCTGGCTTCTTCAGTTCTTGCTCTAGCTTTTTATGCCATTTCTTGTCATTTCCTTGTACATTGTGAGTATTTCCACTTTTCACCTACCCGGCTTATGTGATTTGGACGTTGGTTCTTTCTTCCTTTTGGTTACTGGGCTATCGACGGTCCTGTCCTGATTTGTTTATCTCTTCATTACCGACCCCCCTTTTGTCTCATCTGAACTGTTTTTTGTATTGTTTTTTTGTTTCTACTTTTCATCCTGATTTCTGCTCTGACTTTTTTTATTCTTCCATGTCTGTCTGGGCGTTTACGTGGCTTCCTGCTATTGTTGCCCATCTCAGGCTTGTATTGCTGTGTGTTGCTCATTCTCTTGTCTCTTTACTGTTTTTCCTACTGCAGGCCCCCCGGGTATCGCTCCCGTACTTGGCCTCGCCTAACTTTACGGTCTCCCTCGGTTTTGTTGTCTGTTGTATATGGGTCACTTTCACTTACCGTTCCCGGCACATGTTATTTCTTTCCGTTAATCTTCCTTCTGGTCTTCGATGCCCACTTCACCTTGTTCGGGGGATGAGTTGTTTGGTCTCCTCTTTGTACGATCGGCCAGGTGTTCTTCGTCGCCCGGTGTCTGTTGTATTTGCGCGTTTTGCACTGTGGTCGGTGCCACTGCTGAACTTACTGTTCAAACTTATTGTCTTTTGACGGTGTCTTCTTCTGTGTCCCAGTATGTGTTCAATTTTGGAGAATGTTTCTTGGAGTGGAAGCGCAGGTAGAAACGCTTTTTTTCTGTGGATATGGACGGCCTGTTTGAGTTAGCAGGTCTGTGCGAGTCCATTTGGTTGTATCTATCGTTCAGCTTCAGATGTCTATCTTTTTTTTTTGTCTGTTGACACTATATAAGGACTAATGTAAGTATTGATTCTCACTCACTATGCATGTCTAGGGATTAATCTGTGACTCATTTCCTGTAGAATTGTTTTGTTTTAATTATATGCTACTAGAATTTGGTGGCATACTATATTCATGATTGTAATATAGTTCTTGGAGGATTGTTCGCTTTGATTGAAACATAGGCAGTAATGGCTTGCCTTCTTTGTCTCTTCATTTATTCTTTTAGTGTTGAAGTCATTTTATCTGAATATTAAACATGCACACACACCTGCTTTTTTTTGGTACCGATTTGCTCTGGAAAATATTTTTTTTCCTCACCTTCACTTTAAGGTGGTTCTCTGTCCTTGAAGTTAGATGTGTTTCTTGTAGACAGCATATCGATGGGATCGTTTTCCTATCCATGTCCCAGCCTATTCTTTTGATGGGGGAATTTAGTCCATTAACTATTCTAAGAGTTATGACCTGATAGGTTTTGTGTTGCCTTCCTTTTGCCTCATTATCCACCTTGCTTGTTTTGTTTAGGTTTCTTACTCTGCCAGGTTATGCTTTTATTGATTCTCTTTCTAGGTGCCTGGGGTTGGTCTGCTCCTTTTTTCTTATTATTTGTAATTTCGTGATTTTCAAGTATCTCTGAAGGGTTGGGTTTTCACAGACATGTATTCTTCTCCAAGTTGTTTATGTCAAGGAAGATTTTTTCTTTTTTTTCTCTTCAATATGATTGCATTTTGTCTGGTTATAGTAACCTGGGTTGTCATCTATTGTCCCTTAAAACACTGGGAACGCTTGCTCACAGGTTTCTTCTTGCTTTATAGTTGGTCATTGAGAGAGTCAGTTTAATTCTGATAGTTTCCCTTTGGTACTTTTTTTTTTTTTTTTTTTGCTTTTTTACGTTTTTTTTTTTTGTCTTTGTTTTGGGCGGTGTTATGATTTTACATGATGTGGCGTGGAGAATTTCTTTTCTGATTCTGGTCTGTTATTTGAGTTCTAGTGCTTTCTTTATTGGTATTGGGTTTTTTTCCTTTTTATTTGGGGGAAGTTTATAATATATTATCTGTTGAAGCATCTGTATCATGATACCATTCTCTTGGGATTTTCTGCCTCCTCTATTTCCTATGATGTGCGGAGTTGTTTGATCATTTTCCTAGTGTCCATCCTTCCTGGTTTTCCATTTTTGTGTATTTTTTACATTTTTTTTCGTAATGTTTCCGTGAGGTTTTTAGTTTTCCTGTGTTATCTTCCAGGTCTGATTTCTTTTTCTTTTTTTTTTTTTTTGCTTCTCCATTTCTTTTCTGGATTTTCATTCCTTTCCTTTGAATGATGAGTGTGTTGATTACTTGTTTTCATTCCTGCTTCTGATTCATAGTGGTATTCTATTTCTATTTGGACTTCTCGATCTCGTTTGTAGCTCTTTTGTTGGCTGGTTGGTTTCTTTTTCTTTTCAGCATGGGATCTTTTCAGTGTTTCTTCATTCTCCTTCCGGAGCTTGTCATTTGTTTCTCTCTCTCTCTCAGTCCTTCTGAGTTCCTCATTCTCTTTTTCTTAGTTCTTAATTGTTCTTTCCTGATCTTGTATTTCTTTAAGTATGTTCCCAATTGTGTTTCTGATGTCTGTGTCCTGGGGCATCCCCAGAGGGATCCCACTGCAGGAGTCTTCCATAGGGTTGGTAAAGCTTGGCACGGGATTATTCTGCCCCTTTCCAGTGTAGTCTCTTCTTCGTAATCCAGGCATATGGTCTTCTCCTTGCCTGTATTCCAATGTGAGTCCTACATGCCTCTTCACTGTGTTGAAGGCTTGCTTTTCTTGCCTCCTTCAGATGCTTCTTTGAAATCTCAGTTGAGGGGGGCCCTTGAGCCCGCACCCCGGTACCTTCCGCTGGGCTCAGGAGATCTCAAATCTCAAGAGTCACACAAACCTACCTTTAATACCGGCTGGGATGATAACTCCGCCCCCACAGCCACAAGATACAATCAAGCCAAAGACCACACCTTTAATCCCAGCTGGGAGGATAACTCCAACCTCACAGCCACAAAGGCCAGTCAAGCCAAAGACTGCAGGACCAAAGGATCAACAATCAGGTCACTGAGGCACCCAGTTCCTACCTGTCTCACCCTCTTCCTTACACTGGGCTCAGGAGATCTCAAATCTCAAGAGTCACACAAGCCTACCTTTAATACTGGCTGGGAGGATAACTCCCCCCCCAGAGAGCCACAAGATACAAGCAAGCCAAAGACCACACCTTTAATCCCAGCTGGGGGAATAACTCTAACCTCACAGCCACAAATGCCAATCAAGCCAAAGTCTGCAGGACCAAAGGATCAACAATCAGCTCGCTGAGGCACCCAGTTCCTACCTGTCTCCCCCTCTTCCTTCCGCTGGGCTCAGGAGATCTCAAAAATGTTTGTTTCACACTTTTCCACTGTCTCAGTACCTATTGTCTCAACCTTTTATCTCAGACATGTCCACATTCTCAGATATGTCCAGTGTCTGAGTCACTGCTGTCCAGATATTTCCAATGTCTGATTCCATGTTGTCTCAGACATGTACAAGGTCTCAGTCTCCGATGCCTCAGACATGAACATGCTCTTAGTCACAGTTGTATCAGACATGTCCACTCTATCAGTCCCTGTTGTCTCAGACATGTCCACTGTCTCAGTCCCTGTTGTTTCAGATATATCCACTGTGTCATTCGCTGTGGTCTCAGACATGTCCCCTGTCTCAGTCCATGTTGTCTCAGATATGTCCTCTATCTCAATCTATGTTGTTTCAGTCATATCCCCTGTGTCAATCCCAGTGATTGCCGACTTGTCCGCTGTCTCAGTTCCTATTGTCTCAGACATGTCCATGTTCTCACACCCTGTTGTCTCAGACATGGCCACTGTCTCAGTCGTGTACCCTGTCTCAATCCCTGTTGTCTCAGACATGAATATGCTCTTGGTCGCTGCTCTCTCATACATGTCCAATGTCACAGTCCTTGTTGTCTCAGATATGTCCACTGTCCCAGTTCTGGTTGTCTCAGAGGTCTTGAAAGTCTGTCTCAGTCCCTGTTGTCTCAGATTTGTAAACTGGCACAGTCGCTGTCATCTCAGGCAGGACATGCTCACTGGCAAAGACCTGTCATCAGTCTCAGTCTCTATTGTCTCATACTTGTCCAAGGTCTCTAACCTTGTTGAGATGGACGTGTCCACTGTGTCAGTCCCCATTGTCTCAGACATGAACACGCTCTCTGTCGCAGTTGTATCATACATGTCCACTGTCTCAGTCCCTGTTGTCTCAGAATTGTCCATTGTCTCATTCTCTGTTGTTTCAGACATATCCACTGTGCTAGTCCCTGCTGTCTCAGACATGTCCACTGTCTCAGTCCCTGTTGTCTTAGATATGTCCACTCTCTGTCCTGTTTGTATCAGATTTGTCCACTCTCTCAGTCCCTGTTGTCTCAAATATGTCCCCTCTCTCAGTCCTGGTTGTCTCAGATGTGTCCACTCTGTCAGTCCCTGTCGTCTCAGATATGTCCATTGTCTCAGTGTCTGATGACTCACCCAGATCCACTCTCTCAGTCCCTGTTGTCTCAGACATGTCCAATGTCTAAGTCCTGGTTGTCTCAGACATGTCCAGTGTCTCAGGCCCTGTTGTCTCAGACATGTCCAGTGTCTCAGTCCCTGTTGTCTCAGACATGTCTTTGGTTTCAGTTCCCATTGTCTCAGACATGTCCACGGGGTCGGACCACATTGTCTCAGACATGTCCACTGTCTCAGTACCTGTTGTCTCAGACATGTCCACGGTGTCAGTCCGTGTTGTCTCAGACATGTCCACTGTCTCAGTCCCTGTTGTATCATGCATTTCCAATGTCTCAGTACCTGACCTCTCAGACATGTCCAAAATCTCAGTCCCGGTTGTCTCAGATATGTATTGTGTCTGAGACCCTGCAGTCTCAGACATGTGCAATGTCTGATTCCCTGTTGTCTCAGACATATCCATGGTCTCAGTGCCTGTTGTCTCAGACATAACTCCTGTCTCCATCCCTGTTGTCTCAGACATGTCCACTGTCTCAGTCCCTGTTGTATCAGACATTTCCAATGCCTCAACCCCTGTTGTCTCAGACATGTCCAAAGTCTCATTCTGGGATGTCTCAGAGGTCTATAGTGTCTGAGTCCATGCAGTGTCAGACATATCCAATGTCTGATTCCCTGTTGTATCAGACATATCCACGGTCTCATTGCCCATTGTTTCAGACATATCTACTGTCTCCACCATTGTTGTCTCAGACATGTCCAATGTCTCGTTCCCTGTTGTCTCAGATATGACCACTGTCTCACTCATGGTTGTCTCTGATGTGTCCACTGTCTCAGTCCCCGTTGTCTCAGATGTGTCCATTGTCTAAATCCCTGTCTTTTCAGACAGCACATGTCCCCTCTCTCAGACATGTCAAATGTTTCAGTCTCTGTTGTCTCAGACATGTCCACAGTCTCAGTCCCTGTTTTTCAATATGTGTCCACTGTCTCAGTCCCTGTTGGCTCAGACATGTCCACTATCTCATTCCCTGCTGTCTCAGACATATCTAATTTCTCAGTCCCTGTTTCTTCCCAAATGTCCATTGTCTCAGTACCTGGTTTCTGAGACCTTTCCATGGTCTAAGATCCTGTTGTCTCAGACAACTCTGTTGTCTCAGACATGTCCACTGTCTCTGTACCTGTTGTTTCAGACATGTCTACTGTCTCTGTTCCTGTTGATTCAGACATGTCCACTGTCTCAGACCCTGTTGTCTCAGACATGTCCACTATCTCATTCCCTGTTGTCTGGGACATGTCCATGGTATCAGTGCCTGTTTTCTCAGATATTTCCACTGTCTCAGTCTCTGTTGTCTCAGATATGTCTACTCTCTTGAGCACTGTTGTCTCACACATGTCCACTCTCTCAGTCAGTGTGGTCTCAGACATATTCACTGTCTCAGTACCTGTTGTCTCAGATATGTCCACTGACTTAGTCCCTGTTATCTCATATATGTACAAGGTCTCAGTTCCCGTTTTCTCAGATATGTACACTGTGTCAGTCCCTATTGTCTCAGACATGTCCATGGTCTCAGTACCTGTTGTCTCAGACATGTCCAGGGTGTCAATCTCTGTTGTCTCAGGCGTTTCCAATGTCTAAGTGCCTGTTGTCACAGAAATGTCCAAAGTCTCAGGGCCAGTTGTCTCAGATATGTCCAGGGTCTGAGACCCTGCAGTCTCAGACATATCCAATGTCTAATTCCCTGTTGTCTCAGACATGTCCAAAGTCTCAGTTACTGTTGTCTCAGACATGTCCACTATCTCAATCCATGATCTTTCAGACATGTCCACGGTCTCAAACCCTGTAGTCTCAGACACGTCCACTGTCTCAGTTCCTGTTGTCTCAGATATGACCACTGTCTCAATCCCTGTTGTCTCATATGTGTCTACTGTCTCAATCACTGTTATCTCAGATATGTCCACTGTCTATGACCCTGTCTTCTCAGACAGGACATGTACACTGTCTCAGTCCCTGTTGTCTCAGATATGTCCCCTGTTGGAGTCCCTGTTGTCGAGGATGTGTCCCCTGTTGGAGTCCCTGTTGTCGAGGATGTGTCCACAGTCAAATTTCCTGTATTCTCAGAAGGACATGTCCACTGTCTCAGATATGTCAACTTTCTCAGTCTCTGTTGTCTCCGACATGTCCACTGTCTCAGTCCCTGTTGTCTCTGACATGTCCACTGTCTCAGTCCCTGTTGTCTCTGAGATGTCCACAGTATCAGTCCCAGTTGTTTCACACATGTCCACTGTCTCAGTCCCTGTTGTCCCAGACAAGTCCATGGTCTCAGACCCTGTTGTCTCAGATATGTGTTTTGTCTCACATATGTCCACTGTCTCAGTCCCTGTTGTTTCAACATGTCTGCTATCTCAGTCCCAGTTGTCACAGATATGTCCAATTTCTCAGTCCTTGTTATCTCAGATATATCTACTTTCACACTCCCTGTTGTTTGAGACATGTCTCCTGTCCCAGTCCCCAATGTCTCAGACATGAACATGTTAATAGTCTCAGTTTTTTCAGAAATATCCACTGTCTCAGTCCTTGTTGTCTCAGATGTGTCCAGTGTCTGAGTCCCTGCAGTCTCAGGCATTTCCAATGTCTGATTCCTTGTTTTGTCAGACATGCCCAAGATCTCAGTACCTGTTGTCTCAGACATATCCACTGTCTCAGTCCCTGTTGTCTCAGACATTTCCACGATCTCAGTCCCTGTTGTCTCAAACATGTCCACTGACTCAGTGCCTGTTGTCTCAGACATATAAACTGTCTCAATCCCTGTAATCTCAACATGTCCAGAGCTTCAGGCCCTGTTGTCACAGATATGTCCACCGTCTCAGTCCCAGTTGTCTCTGATGTGTCTACTGTCTCAGTACCTGTTTTCTCAGATGTGTCCACTGTCTAAATCCCTATGTTCACAGACAGGACATGTCCACTGTCTCAGACATGTAAACTGTCTCTGTCTCTGTTGTCTCAGACATGTCCACTGTCTCGAATCCTGTTGTCTGGGACATGTCCACGTTCTCAGTGCCTGTTGTCTCAGATATATCCACTGTCTCAGTCTTTGTTGTCTCAGATATGTCTACTCTCTTGAGCACTGTTGTCTCACACATGTCCATTCTCTCAATCAGTGTGGCCTCAGACATATTCACTGTCTCAGTACCTGTTGTCTCAGACATGTCCACTGTCTCAGTCCCTGTTATCTCAGATATGTACAAGGTCTCAGTTCCCGTTGTCTCAGATATATCCACTGTGTCAGTCCCTGTTGTCTCAGACATGCCTATGTCTCAGTATCTTTTGTCTCAGACAAGTCCAGGGTGTCAGTCTCTGTTGTCTCAGGCATTTCCAATGTCTAAGTCCCTGTTGTCACAGACATGTCCAAAGTCTCAGTGCCAGTTGTTTCAGATACGTCCAGGGTCTGAGACCCTGCAGACTCAGACATGTCCAATGTCTAATTCCCTGTTGTCTCAGTCATGTCCAAGGTCTCAGTCCCTGTTGTCTCAGACATGTCCACTGTCTAAATCCCTGTTCTCTCAGACATGTCCACAGTCTCAGTGCCTGTTGTAACAGACATTTCCACAGTCTCAAACACTGTTGTCTCCGACATGTCCATTGTCTCAGTCCCTGTTGTCTCAGATATGACCACTGTCCCAGTCCCTGTTGTCTCAGATGTGTCCACTGTCTCAATCCCTGTTATCACAGATATGTCCACTGTGTATGACCCTGTCTTCTCAGACAGCACATGTCCACTGTCTCAGTCCCTGTTGTCTCAGATATGTCCACTGTTGCAGTCCCTTTTATTGAGGATGTGTCCACAGTCAAAGTTCCTGTCTTCACAGAGAGAACATGTCCACTGTCTCATATATGTCAACTGTCTCAGTCTCTGTTGTCTCAGACATGTAAACTGACTTGAAACCTGTTGTCTCCGACATGTCCACTGTCTTATTCCCTCTTATCACAGACATGTCCACTGTATCAGTCCCAGTTGATTCACACATATCCACTGTCTCAGTCCCTCTTGTCCCGGACATGTCCATGGTCTCAGACCCTGTTATCTCAGATATGAGTGTTGTCTCAGTATTGTCCACTGTCTCATTCCCTGTTGTTTCAGACATGTCCACTATCTCAGTCCCTGTTGTCACAGATATGTCCAATTTCTCAGTCCCTGTTATCTGATATATATCTACTTTCACACTCCCTCTTATTTGAGACATGTCCCCTGTCCCAGTTCCTGATGTCTCAGACATGAACATGTTAATAGTCTCAGTTTTTTCAGAAATATCCACTGTCTCAGTCCCTGTTGTCTCAGATATATCCAGTGTCTGAGTCCCTGCAGTCTCAGGCATTTCCAATGTCTGATTCCTTGTTTTCTCAGACATGTCCAAGATTTCAGTACCTGTTGTCTCAGACATATCCACTGTCTCAGTCGCTGTTGTCTCAGGCACGTCCACGTTCTCAGTCCCTGTTGTCTCAGACATGTCCACGATCTCAGTCCCTGTTGTCTCAAACATGTCCATGGTCTCAGTGCCTGTTGTCTCAGACATATACACTATCTCAATCCCTGTAATCTCAACATGTCCACAGTATCAGGCACGGTTGTCACAGATATGTTCACCGTCTCAGTCCCAGTTGTCTCTGATGTGTCCACTGTCTCAGTCCCTATTGTCTCAGATGTGTCCACTGTCTAAGTCCCTGTCTTCTCAGACAGGTCATGTCCCCTGTATCAGACATGTCAAATATCTCAGTCTCTATTGTTTCAGACATGTTCACTGTCATGAATCCTGTTGTCTCAGACGTGTCAACTGTCTCAGTCCCTGTTTTCTCAGACATGTCCATTGTCTCAGTCCCTGTTGTCTCAGACATGTCCACTGTCTCAATCCCTGCTGTCTCAGACATGTCTAATTTCTCAGTCCCTGTTTCTTCAAACATGTCCACTGTCTCAATCCCTGTTTACTCAGAAATTTCCATGGTCCAAGAACCTGTTGTCTCAGACAACTCTGTTGTCTCAGACATGTCCACTGTCTCTGTCCCGGGTGTGTCAGACATACCTACTGTCTCAGTCCCTGTTGTTTGAGACATGTCGACTCTCTCAGTCTCCGATGTCACAGATATGAACATGCTATTAGTCTCAGTTGTATCAGACATGTCCACAGCCTCAGTCCCTGTTGTTTCCAACATGTCCAGTGTCTCAGTCCCTGTTATTTCAGACATAGCCACGGTGTCAGTCCCTGTTGTCTCAGACATGTACACTGTCTCATTCCCTGTTGTCTCAGATATGAACATTGTCTCAGTCCCTCTTTTCTCAGATGTGTCCACTGTCTCAATCCCTGTTATCTCAGATATATTCACTGTCTACGACCCTGTTTTCTCAGACAGGACATGTCCACTGTCTCAGTCCCTGTTGTCTCAGATATGTCCACTGTTGCTGGTCCTGCTGTCTAGGATGTGTCCACAGTCAAAGTTCCTGTCTTCTCAGAGAGGACATGTCCACTGTCTCAGATATGTCAACTGTCTCAGTCCCTGTTGTCTCAGACATGTCCACTGTATCAGTCCCCATGGTTTCAAACATGACCACTGTCTCAGTCCCTTTTGTCCCAGATATATCCATGGTCTCAGACCCTGTTGTCTCAGATATGTTTGTTGTCTCAGACATGTCCACTGTCTCAGTCCCTGTTGTCTCAGACATGTCCACTGTCTCAGTCCCTGTTTCCACATGCATTTCCAATATCTCAGTCCCTGCTGTCTCAGACAGGTCCAAAATCTCAGTCCTAGGTGTCTCAGATATATCCAGTGTGTGAGTCCCTGCAGTCTCAGACTTTTCGAATGTCTGATTCCCTGTTTTCTCAGACATGTCCAAGGTCACAGTTCCTGTTCTCTCAGACATGTCCACTGTCTCAGTCCCTGTTATCTCAGACATATCTACTGTCTCAGTCCCTGTGGTTTGAGACATGTCGACTTTCTCAGTCCCCGATGTCTCAGACATGAACATGCTATTAGTCACAGTTGTATCAGACATGTTCACTGATTCTGTCCTGTTGTCTCCATGTCCAGTGTCTCAGTCCCTCTTACTTCAGACATATCCACTGTGTCAGTCCCTGTTGTCTCAGACATGTTCACTGCCTCAGTCCCTCTTGTCTAAGATATGTCCACTATCTCAGTCCTTGTTGTCTCAGGTGTGTCCACTTTCTCAGTCCCTGAGGTCTCAGAAGTGTCCACTGTCTCACTCACTGTCATCTCAGGCAGTTCTTGTCCACTGGCTAAGACATGTCAACTATCTCAGCTTCTATTGTCTCAGACAAGTCCAATGTCTCAAACCCTGTTGACTGAGACGTGTCCCCTGTCTCAGTCCCTTTTGTCTCAGACATGCCTACTGTCTCATTAGCTGTTATTTCTCACTGTGCACTGTCTCATTGTCTGTTGTCTCAGCCATGTCCACTGTCTCAGTCCCTGTTGTCTCAGACATTTCCATGATCTCAAACCCTATGAACTCAGACGTGTCCACTGTCTCCGTCCCTTTTGTCTCAAACATATCCACTCTCTCATTCCCTGTTGTTTCCCACTTGTCCACTGTCTCAGTCCCTGTTCTTTCAGCCATGTCCCGTGTCTCAGTCCCTGTTGTCTCAGACATATCCAAGGTATAAGTCTCTGTTGTCTCAGATACGTCCACTGTCTCAGTCAGTGTTTTCACAGACATGTCCAATAACTCAGTCCCTGTTGTCTCAGACATGTCCACTGTCTCAGTCCCTTTTGTCTCAGACATGTCCACTGTGTCTGTCCGTGTTGTCTCAAACATGTCCACTGTCTCAGTCCCTGTTGTGTCACGCATTTACAATGTCTAAGTCCCTGTTATCTCAGACATGTTCAAAGTCCCAGTCCCGGTTGTCTCAGATATGTATATTGTCTGATTCCCTGCAGTCTCAGACATGTCCATTGTCTGATTCCATGTTGTCTCAGACATATCCACCTTCTCAGTGCCTGCTGTCTCTCTTATAACTTCTGTCTCCATCCCTGTTGTCTCAGATATGTCCACCTTCTCAATCCCTGTTGTATTACCCATTTCCAATGTCTCAGCCCATGTTTCCTCATACATTTCCACCGTCTTCGTCTGGGTTGTCTCATATGTATTGTGTCTGAGGCACTGCAGTCTCAGACATATCCAATGTCTGAGTCCCTGTTTTGTCAGACATATCCATGGTCTCAGTGCCTGTCCTCACAGATATATCTAATGTCTCCATCCCTGTTTTCTCAGCCATGTTCACTGTCTCAGTACCTGTTTTCCCAGAAATGTCCTCTGTCTCTCCCCGCTTTTCTTATATGTGTCCACTCCCTAAGTCCTTGTTGTCTCAGATGTGTCCACTATCTAAGTCCAGTTGTGTCATAAGTTTACACTGTGTAAGTCCCTTTTGTCTCAGATGTGTTCACTCTCTAAGTCCCTGTATTCTCAGACCGGACATTTCCACTGTCTCAGACAAGTCAACTGTCTCAGTCTCTGTTGTCTAATTCATGTCTACTCTCTTGAACACTGCTGTCTCAGACATGTCCACTATCTCAGGCCCTGTTGTTTCACACATGTCCGCTGTCTCAGTTCCTGTTGTCTCAGACATGTCCATGGTCTCAGACCCAGACGTATCAGAAGTGCCCACTGTCTCAGTCCCTTTTGTCTCACACATGTCCCCTGTATCAATCCCTGTTATCTCAAATATGTCCATTGTCTTAGTTCCTGTTGTCTCACCCATGTCCACTCTCTCAGTCCCTGTTGTCTCAAACATGTCCATTGTCTAGGTCCCTGTTGTCTCAGACATATCCACTCTCTCAATCAGAGTTGTCCAGACAGGTCCACTATCTCAGTCCCTGTTGTCTCAGACATGTCCACTGTCTCATTGCCTGTTGTCTCAGACATGTCTTTGGTCTCATTTCCCATTGTCTCAGACATGTCCACAGTGTCAATCCGTATGGTCTCAGATATGTCCACAGTCTCAGGGCCAGTTGTCTCAGATGTGTCAAAAATCTCAGTCTCTGCTGACTCAGACATGTCCAGTGTTTTGAATCCTTTTGTCTCAGACATGTCCACGGTGTCTGTCCGTGTTGTGTCAGACATGTCCACTGTCTCAGTCCCTATTGTATCACACATTTACAATGTCTCAGTCCCTGTTGTCTCAGACATGTTCAAAGTCTCAGTCCCGGTTGTCTCAGATATGTATATTGTGTGATTCCCTGCCGTCTCTGAAATGTCCATTGTCTGATTCCCTGTTGTCTCAGACATATCCACTGTCTCAGTGCCTGCTGTCTCTGACATATCTACTGTTTCCATCCCTTTTGTCTCAAATATGTGCACCTTCTCTGTCCCTCTTGTATCATGCATTTCCAATGTCTCAGCCCTTGTTTCCTCAGACATCTCTAAAGTCTTTGTCTGGGTTGTATCTCATATATATATATA
>VZQC01003239.1:1135863-1159672 GCA_009823505.1 Rhizomys pruinosus | reverse complement strand
TTGGTGTTGATGCCAGTGATGATGATGATGTCAGTGATGATGGTGATGATGTCACTGATGATGGTGATGATGTCATCAAGGATGGTGATGTTGTCAGTGATGATGATGATGCCAGTAATGATGGTGATGATGTCACTGATGATGGTCATGAGGTCAGCGATTATGGAGATGAGGCAGTGATGATGCCGATGATGTCAGTGATGTTGGTGATGATATCAGTGATGAAGTTGATGATGTCAGTGATGATGGTGATGATGTCAGTGATGATTGTGATGGTGATGTGGAAGCGGAGGTTGGAGATGATATCATTGATGAAGGTGTTGACGTTGTGGAAGGAGAGGGGATGAGGTCAGTAACGATGGTGATGATGTCAGAGATGATGGACATGATGTCAGCGATGATGGAGATGATGACAGTGATGATGATGATGTCAGTGATGAAGGTGAAGATGTCACTGATGAAGGTGATGATGTCAGTGATGATGGTGATGATGTCATTGATGAAGTTTTTGATGTCATTTATGATGGTGTTAATGTCAGTGATGATTTTCATTTTGATGTGGAAGCGGAGGTTGGTGATGATGTCAGTGATGATGGTGATGATGTGAGTCATGTTGGTGATGATGTGGAGGAGGAGCATGGTGATAATGTCAGTGATGATGTTGATAATGACGTCAGCAATGATGATGATGGTGATAATTATGATTTCAGAACGACGTCAACAATGATGATGATGGTGATATTTATGATTTCAGGGATGATGTGATGATGTCAGTGATGAAGGTGATGATGTCAGTGATGATGGTGATTATGAGGTGGAACAGGAGGATGGTGATATTGTCAGTGATGGTCGTGATAATGATGTCATCAATGATGGTGATGATGCCAGTGATGATGGGGATGGTGTCAGTGATGACGGTGATGATGTCAGTGATGGTTGGTGTTGATGCCAGTGATGATGATGATGTCAGTGATGATGCTGATGATGTCACTGATGATGTTGATGATGTCATCAAGGATGGTGATGTTGTCAGTGATGATGATGCCAGTAATGATGGTGATGATGTCACTGATGATGTTCATGAGGTCAGCGATTTTGGAGATGATGCCAGTGAAGATGGTGATGTTATCAATGATTATGTTGATGATATCAGTGATGAAGGTGATGATGACAGTGATGATGGTGATGATGTCAGTGATGATTGTGATGGTGATTTGGAAGCGGAATTTGGTGATGATATCATTGAAGAAGGTGTTGACATTGTGGAAGGAGAGGGGATGAGGTCAGTAACGATGGTGATGATGTCAGTGATGATGGTCATGATGTCAGCGATGATGGAGATGATGCCAGTGATGATGATGATGATGTCAGTGATGAAGGTGAAGATGTCACTGATGATTGTGATGATGTCAGCGATGATGGTGATGATGTCAGTGATGAAGTTTTTGATGTCATTGATGATGGTGATAATGTCAGTGATGATTTTCATGTTGATGTGGAAGCGGAGGTTGGTGATGATATCAGTGATGATGGTGATGATGTCAGTGATGATGGTGATGATGTCAGTCATGATGGTGATGATGTGGAAGAGGAGGATGGTGATAATGTCAGTGATGATGTTGATAATGACGTCAGCAATGATGATGATGGTGATAATTATGATTTCAGTGATGATGTGATGATGGCGGTGATGATGGTGATGATGTCAGTGATGAAGGTGATGATGTCAGTGATGATGGTGATTATGATGTGGAACAGGAGGATGGTGATAATGTCAGTGATGGTAGTGATAATGATGTCATCAATGATGGTGATGATGCCAGTGATGATGGGGATGGTGTCAGTGATGATGGTGATGATGTCAGTGATGTTGGTGTTGATGCCAGTGATGATGATGATGTCAGTGATGATGGTGATGATGTCACTGATGATGGTGATGATGTCATCAAGGATGGTGATGTTGTCAGTGATGATGATGATGCCAGTAATGATGGTGATGATGTCACTGATGATGGTCATGAGGTCAGCGATTATGGAGATGATGCCAGTGATGATGCCGATGATGTCAGTGATGATGGTGATGATATCAGTGATGAAGGTGATGATGTCAGTGATGATGGTGATGATGTCAGTGATGATTGTGATGGTGATGTGGAAGCGGAATTTGGTGATGATATCATTGATGAAGGTGTTGACGTTGTGGAAGGAGAGGGGATGAGGTCAGTAACGATGGTGATGATGTCAGTGATGATGGTCATGATGTCAGCGATGATGGAGATGATGCCAGTGATGATGATGATGATGTCAGTGATGAAGGTGAAGATGTCACTGATGATGGTGATGATGTCAGCGATGATGGTGATGATGTCAGTGATGAAGTTTTTGATGTCATTGATGATGGTGATAATGTCAGTGATGATTTTCATGTTGATGTGGAAGCGGAGGTTGGTGATGATATCAGTGATGATGGTGATGATGTCAGTGATGATGGTGATGATGTCAGTCATGATGGTGATGATGTGGAAGAGGAGGATGGTGATAATGTCAGTGATGATGTTGATAATGACGTCAGCAATGATGATGATGGTGATAATTATGATTTCAGTGATGATGTGATGATGGCGGTGATGATGGTGATGATGTCAGTGATGAAGGTGATGATGTCAGTGATGATGGTGATTATGATGTGGAACAGGAGGATGGTGATAATGTCAGTGATGGTAGTGATAATGATGTCATCAATGATGGTGATGATGCCAGTGATGATGGGGATGGTGTCAGTGATGATGGTGATGATGTCAGTGATGTTGGTGTTGATGCCAGTGATGATGATGATGTCAGTGATGATGGTGATGATGTCACTGATGATGGTGATGATGTCATCAAGGATGGTGATGTTGTCAGTGATGATGATGATGCCAGTAATGATGGTGATGATGTCACTGATGATGGTCATGAGGTCAGCGATTATGGAGATGATGCCAGTGATGATGCCGATGATGTCAGTGATGATGGTGATGATATCAGTGATGAAGGTGATGATGTCAGTGATGATGGTGATGATGTCAGTGATGATTGTGATGGTGATGTGGAAGCGGAATTTGGTGATGATATCATTGATGAAGGTGTTGACGTTGTGGAAGGAGAGGGGATGAGGTCAGTAACGATGGTGATGATGTCAGTGATGATGGTCATGATGTCAGCGATGATGGAGATGATGCCAGTGATGATGATGATGATGTCAGTGATGAAGGTGAAGATGTCACTGATGATGGTGATGATGTCAGCGATGATGGTGATGATGTCAGTGATGAAGTTTTTGATGTCATTGATGATGGTGATAATGTCAGTGATGATTTTCATGTTGATGTGGAAGCGGAGGTTGGTGATGATATCAGTGATGATGGTGATGATGTCAGTGATGATGGTGATGATGTCAGTCATGATGGTGATGATGTGGAAGAGGAGGATGGTGATAATGTCAGTGATGATGTTGATAATGACGTCAGCAATGATGATGATGGTGATAATTATGATTTCAGTGATGATGTGATGATGGCGGTGATGATGGTGATGATGTCAGTGATGAAGGTGATGATGTCAGTGATGATGGTGATTATGATGTGGAACAGGAGGATGGTGATAATGTCAGTGATGGTAGTGATAATGATGTCATCAATGATGGTGATGATGCCAGTGATGATGGGGATGGTGTCAGTGATGATGGTGATGATGTCAGTGATGTTGGTGTTGATGCCAGTGATGATGATGATGTCAGTGATGATGGTGATGATGTCACTGATGATGGTGATGATGTCATCAAGGATGGTGATGTTGTCAGTGATGATGATGATGCCAGTAATGATGGTGATGATGTCACTGATGATGGTCATGAGGTCAGCGATTATGGAGATGATGCCAGTGATGATGCCGATGATGTCAGTGATGATGGTGATGATATCAGTGATGAAGGTGATGATGTCAGTGATGATGGTGATGATGTCAGTGATGATTGTGATGGTGATGTGGAAGCGGAATTTGGTGATGATATCATTGATGAAGGTGTTGACGTTGTGGAAGGAGAGGGGATGAGGTCAGTAACGATGGTGATGATGTCAGTGATGATGGTCATGATGTCAGCGATGATGGAGATGATGCCAGTGATGATGATGATGATGTCAGTGATGAAGGTGAAGATGTCACTGATGATGGTGATGATGTCAGCGATGATGGTGATGATGTCAGTGATGAAGTTTTTGATGTCATTGATGATGGTGATAATGTCAGTGATGATTTTCATGTTGATGTGGAAGCGGAGGTTGGTGATGATATCAGTGATGATGGTGATGATGTCAGTGATGATGGTGATGATGTCAGTCATGATGGTGATGATGTGGAAGAGGAGGATGGTGATAATGTCAGTGATGATGTTGATAATGACGTCAGCAATGATGATGATGGTGATAATTATGATTTCAGTGATGATGTGATGATGGCGGTGATGATGGTGATGATGTCAGTGATGAAGGTGATGATGTCAGTGATGATGGTGATTATGATGTGGAACAGGAGGATGGTGATAATGTCAGTGATGGTAGTGATAATGATGTCATCAATGATGGTGATGATGCCAGTGATGATGGGGATGGTGTCAGTGATGATGGTGATGATGTCAGTGATGTTGGTGTTGATGCCAGTGATGATGATGATGTCAGTGATGATGGTGATGATGTCACTGATGATGGTGATGATGTCATCAAGGATGGTGATGTTGTCAGTGATGATGATGATGCCAGTAATGATGGTGATGATGTCACTGATGATGGTCATGAGGTCAGCGATTATGGAGATGATGCCAGTGATGATGCCGATGATGTCAGTGATGATGGTGATGATATCAGTGATGAAGGTGATGATGTCAGTGATGATGGTGATGATGTCAGTGATGATTGTGATGGTGATGTGGAAGCGGAATTTGGTGATGATATCATTGATGAAGGTGTTGACGTTGTGGAAGGAGAGGGGATGAGGTCAGTAACGATGGTGATGATGTCAGTGATGATGGTCATGATGTCAGCGATGATGGAGATGATGCCAGTGATGATGATGATGATGTCAGTGATGAAGGTGAAGATGTCACTGATGATGGTGATGATGTCAGCGATGATGGTGATGATGTCAGTGATGAAGTTTTTGATGTCATTGATGATGGTGATAATGTCAGTGATGATTTTCATGTTGATGTGGAAGCGGAGGTTGGTGATGATATCAGTGATGATGGTGATGATGTCAGTGATGATGGTGATGATGTCAGTCATGATGGTGATGATGTGGAAGAGGAGGATGGTGATAATGTCAGTGATGATGTTGATAATGACGTCAGCAATGATGATGATGGTGATAATTATGATTTCAGTGATGATGTGATGATGGCGGTGATGATGGTGATGATGTCAGTGATGAAGGTGATGATGTCAGTGATGATGGTGATTATGATGTGGAACAGGAGGATGGTGATAATGTCAGTGATGGTAGTGATAATGATGTCATCAATGATGGTGATGATGCCAGTGATGATGGGGATGGTGTCAGTGATGATGGTGATGATGTCAGTGATGTTGGTGTTGATGCCAGTGATGATGATGATGTCAGTGATGATGGTGATGATGTCACTGATGATGGTGATGATGTCATCAAGGATGGTGATGTTGTCAGTGATGATGATGATGCCAGTAATGATGGTGATGATGTCACTGATGATGGTCATGAGGTCAGCGATTATGGAGATGATGCCAGTGATGATGCCGATGATGTCAGTGATGATGGTGATGATATCAGTGATGAAGGTGATGATGTCAGTGATGATGGTGATGATGTCAGTGATGATTGTGATGGTGATGTGGAAGCGGAATTTGGTGATGATATCATTGATGAAGGTGTTGACGTTGTGGAAGGAGAGGGGATGAGGTCAGTAACGATGGTGATGATGTCAGTGATGATGGTGATAATGATGTCAGCAATGATGGTATGGGCACAATGGGCCATGGTGACATCAAAATTGACCATCGAGAGGGCACAAATGGACCATTGTGAGGGCACAATGTGCCATGGTGACGGCAGAGTTGACGATTGTGAGGGCACAATAAACCATTGTGCCCTCTCGATTGTCAATTGTGCCCTCACATTTGTCAATTTTGACGGCACAAATGACCATTCTGAGCGCACAATAGACGATTGTGAGGACACAATGGTCCATGGTGACGTCACAATTGACCATTGTGAGGGCACAATGGGACATTGTGACGGTACAATTGACCATTGTGACGGCACAATAGACCATTGTAAGGGCACAATTGACCATTGTGAGGGCACAATGGGATATGGTGACATCACAATTGACCATTGTGAGGGCACAATTGACCATTGTGAGCGCACAATGGGCCATGGTGACATCACAATAGACCATTGTGAGGGCACAATAGACCATTGTTAGGGCACAATGGGCCATTGTGACGGCACAATGGGCCATTGTGAGGGCACAGTTGACAATTGTGAGGGTACAATTGACAAATGTGAGGGCAAAATGGGCCATGGTGACGTCACAATGTAGCATTGTGTGGGCACAATAGGCCATGGTTCATGGTAATGGCACAATAGACCATTGTGAGGGCACCATAGACCATTGTGAGGGCGCAATGGACCATTGTACAGGCACAATGGACTATTGTTAGGGCACAATGGGCCATTATGACGGCACAATTGACCATTGTGAGGGCACCATGGGCCATTGTGACGGCACAAGTGACCATTCTGAGTGCAAAATAGACCATTGTGAGGGCACAATTGGCCATGTTGACGTTACAATTGACCATTGTGAGGGCACAATGGGCCATTGTGACGGCACAATTGACCATTGTGAGGGCACAATAGACCATTGTGAGGGAAAAATGGGCCATGGTGACGTCATAATTGAGCATAGTGTGGGCACAATAGACCATTGCGAGGGCATGATGGGCCATGGTGACGTCAAAATTGACCATTTTTAGGGCACAATAGGCCATTGTGAGGGAACAATGAGCCATGGTGACGTCACAATTGACAATTGTGAGGGCACAATGGTCCATGGTGACCTCACAATGGACCATTGTGAGGGCAAAATGGTCCATTGTGAGGGCATAATGGGCCATGGTGACGTCACAATTGACCATTGTGAGGGCACCATGGACCATTGTGAGAGCACAATGGGCCATGATGACGTCACAATTGACCATTGTGAGGGCAAAATGGACCATTGTGAGGACACAATGGGCCATGTTGTCGTCAAAATTGACCATTGTAAGGGCAAAATGGACCACTCTGAGGGCACAATGGACCATTGTGAGGGCACAATGGGCAATGGTGACGTCACAATTGATCATTGTGAGGGCACAATAGACCATTGTGAGGGCACAATAGACCAATGTGAAAGTACAATTGACCATTGTGAAGGCCCAATAGACCATTGTGAGTTCACAATAGACCACTGTGACGGCACAATTGACCATGGTGAGGGCACAATGACATGGTGATGTCACAATTGACCATTGTGGAGGGCACCAATGGGCATGGTGGCCGGCACCAATAGACCATTTGAGGGCACCATTAAGACCATTGTGAGGCACAATGGGCCATTGTTGACGCCACATATGACCATTGTTGATTTGGCACATTAGAGCATTGTGGGGGCACAATGGGCGTTGGTGACTCCAATATAGGACCCGTGTGAGGGCCACAATGGCCATTTTAATAACGGCACAATTGACCATTGTGAGGGCACAATAGACATTGTGAGGAGCACTATGGTCCATTGTGAGTCACAATATACAATTTTGTGGGCACAACAGGCCATGGTAACGGCCACAACAGACCATTGGAGGGGCACAATGGAAAATTGGTTTGGGCACAATGGGCCATGGTGACGGCACCATGGACCATTGGTGAGGGGCAAGGCATGGGAGGGACAACATGGTGGATGACTTTTGGCAACGGAATTGAGTCACATGCCATTGGGCCTGATGGGGCACAATAGACCATTGTTTGGCAACAGGGCCTTGTTGACAGTGACCTTGGGCACAATGTGACCATTGTGAGGAGCACAATAACCATTGTTGATGGCAATGGGCCATGGAGTCAAAATTGGCCAGGTTGAGGGCCAAATCGATCTGGCGACCATTGATAGGGCACATTACGGGCCATGGGCGACGCTGAAACAAGTGACCATTGTGAGGCACAATGGGACATGCTGAAAAGTCACAATGCACATTGTGAAGCACAACGACCATGGTGAGTCGGCACAATGACCATTGTGAGGGCACAATGGGCCATGGGTGAATGTCACAACTGTAACTATGTGTGAGGCACAATGAGCCATGTGGAGGGCCAGCATATGACCATGTGAGGCACAATGGGCCAGTGATGAATCACAATTGACTCAGGGTGCCAGACTTTGTGAGGGCCAAGGCCCATGGACACACCAGACCATGGGCACAAAGGGCTAGGGACAAACTAATGTGGGGCCAACAATTGACGATGGGCTCACAATATACAATTGTGGGCACAATGGCCAGGGGAATGAGTAGTCGTTTGCAACATGGAGTAGTGGATACCATTGGAGAATTGGAGGGCAAATTGGAAAATTGTTAGGGCACTATGGGGCCATGGGATGACGTCTCCATAGACCTTGTGAGGCGCAATGGACCATGGTGAAGGCAAAATACCTTGTAGGACCAATGGGGGCCATGTGACGGCACAATGGGCCATGTGAGGGCAAAATGGACACCTTGTGCGGGCACATGGGCCATGGTGACATCAAAATTGGACCATTGTGGAGGGCACAATGGGCCATTGTGACGGCACAATTGACCATTGTGAGTGCACAATAGACCATTGTGAGGGCACAATTGGCCATGTTGACGTCAGAATTGACCATTGTGAGGGCACAATGGGCCATTGTGACGGCAAAATTGACCATTGTGAGGGCACAATGGACCATTGTGAGGGCACAATGGGCCATGGTGACGTCACAATTGACCATTTTGAGGGCACAATAGGCCATTGTGAGGGCACAATGGGCCATGGTGACTTCACAATTGACCATTGTGAGGGCAAAATGGACCATTTTGTGGGCACAATGGGCCATGGTGACGTCACAATTGACCATTGTGAGGGCACAATGGGCCATGGTGACGTCACATTTGACCATTGTGAGGGCAAAATGGACCATTGTGAGGGCACAATGGACCATTGTGAGGGCAAAATGTACCATTGTGAGGGCACAATGGGCGATGGTGACGTCAAAATTGATCATTGTAAGGGCACAATAGACCATTGTGAGGTCACAATAGACCAATGTGAAAGTAGAATTGACCATTGTGAAGGCAAAATAGACCATTGTGAATTCACAATAGACAACTGTGACAGCACAATTGACCATGGTGAGGGCAAAATTGACCATTGTGAGGGCACAATGAGCCATTGAGATGGCACAATTGACCATTGTGAGGGCACAATAGACCATTGTGAGGGCACAATGGGCCATGGTGATGGCACAATAGACCATTGTGAGGGCACAATAGACCACTGTGAGGGCACAATGGGCCATTTTGACGGCACAATTGACCATTGTGTTGGCACAATAGACCGTTGTGAGGGCACAATGGACCATTGGGAGGGCAAAATGGGCCACCGTGACATCACAATTGACCATTGTGAGGGCACAATAGACCATTGTGAGGGCACAATGGGCCATGATGACGTAACAATTGACCATGGTGAGGCCACAATAGTCCCTTGTGAGAGCACAAGAGACCATTGTGAGGGCACAATGGGCCATAATGACGTCAAAATTGACCAATGTGAGGGCACAATTGAACATTGTGAGGGCACAATAGACCATTCTGAGGGCACAATGGACAATGGTGATGTCACAATTGACCAATGTGAGGGCAAAATTGACCATTGTGAGGGCACAATAGGCCATTGTGAGGGCACTATGGGCCATGGTGACGTCACAGTTGAGCATTGTGAGGGTAAAATGGACCATTTTGAGGGCTCAATGGGCCGTGGTGACGTCACAATTGGCTATTGTGAGGGCACAGTGGACCATTGTGAGGGCACAATGGACCATTGTGAGGGCACAATGGGTGATGCTGACGTCACAATTGACCATTGTCAGTGCACAGTAGACCATTGTGAAAGTACAATTGACCATTGTGAAGGCCCAATGGACCATTGTGAGTTCACAATAGACCACTGGGATTTCACAATTGACCATGGTTGGGGCAAAATTGACCATTGAGAGGGCAAAATGGGCCATGGTGACGTCAAAATTGACAATTTTGAGGGCACAATGGGCCATTGTGACCTCACAATTGACCAATGAGAGGGCACAATAGACCATTGTGAGGGCACAATGGGCCATGGTGAGGTCACAATGGACCATTGTGAGGGTACAATAGGCCAATGTGACGACACCATAGACCATTGAGATGGCAAAATGGACCATTGTGAGGGCACAATGAGCCATGGTGACGTCACAAGTGACCTTTGTGAGGACAGAGTGGACCATTGTGAGGGAACAATGGTCCATGGTGACGTCACAATTGACCATTGTGAGGGCACAATGTACCATTGTGAGGGCACAATGGGAATGGTGACGGCAACATAGACCATTGTGGGGGCAAAATAGACCATTGTGAGGGCACAATGGGCCATGGTGACGTCACAATTGACCACTGTGAGAGCAAAATAGGCCATGGTGATTGCACAATCGACCATTGTGTGGGCACAATGGGCCAAGGTGACGTCACAATTGACCATTGTGAGGGCAAAATAGACCATGGTGAGGGCACAATGGGCCATGGTGACGTCACAATTGACCATTGTGAGGGCAAAATGGGACATTGTGACGGGACAATTGACCATTGCGAGGGCAAAATAGATGATTGTGAGGGGACAATGGGCCATGGTGATGTCACAGTTGACCATTATGAGGTCACAAGAGACTCTTGGAAGGGAACAATAGACCATAGTGAGGGCACAATGGGCCATGGTGACGTCACAATTGACCAATGTGAGGGCACAATTGACCATTGTGAGGGCACAGTAGACCATTGTGAGGGCACAATGGGCCATGGTGACGTTACAATTGACCATTGTGAGGGCACAATAGACCATTGTGAGGGCACAATGGGCCATGGTGGCGTCACAATGGACCATTGTGAGGGCAAAATAGGCCATGGTGACGGCAAAATAGACCATTGTGAGGGCACAATGGACCATTGTTTGGGCACAATGTGCCATGGTGACGTCACAATGGACCATTGTGAGGCCACAATCGGCCATGTGACGTCACAATTGACCATTGTGAGGGAACAGTGGACCATTGTGAGGCCACAATGGGCCATGGTGACAGCACAATAGACCATTGTGAGGGCACAATGGGCCATGGTGACATCACAATGGACCATTGTGAGGACACAATAGGCCATGGTGATGGCACAATAGACCATTGTGAGGGCACAGTGGGCCATGGTGACGTCACAATTGACCATTGTGAGGGCACAATGGGCAATGGTGAAGTCACAACTGACCAATGTGTGGGCAGAATTGACCATTGTGAGGGCACAATAGACCACTGAGAGGGCACAATAGGCCATGGTGAAGTCACAACTGACCAATGTGTGGGCAGAATTGACCATTGTGAGGGCAAAATGGGCCATGGTGACGTCATTATTGACCATTGTGAGGGCACAATAGGCCATGGTGATGCCACAATTGACAAATGTGAGGGAAAAATTGACCATTGTGAGGGCAAAATAGGCCATTGTGAGGGCAAAATGTGCCATGGTAACGTCACACTTGACTGTTGTGAGGGCCCAATGGGCCATGGTGACATCACCATGGACCATTGTGAGGGCACAATGGACCATTGTGAGGGCACAATGGGCCATGGTGACGTCACAATTGACCATTGTGAGGGGACAATGGACCGTTGTGAGGGCACAATAGACCATTGTGAGGGCACAATAGACCACAGTGAAAGTACAATTGACCATTGTATAGGCCAAATAGACCATTGGGAGTTCAGAGTAGACCACTGTGAAGGCACAATTGACCGTGGTGAGGGCACAATTGACCATTGTGAGGGCAAAATGGGCCATGGTGTCGTCACAATTGACCATTGTGACGGCACAATTGACCATTGTGAGGGCACAATGGGCCATTGTGACGGCACAAATGACCATTCTGAGTGCACAATAGACCATTGTGAGGGCACAATGGGCCATGGTGACGTCACAACTGACCATTGTGAGGGCACAATGGGCCATTGTGACGGCACTATTGACCATTGTGAGGGCATAATGGGCCATGGTGACGTCACAATTGACCATTGTGAGAGAAAAATAGGCCATGGTGACGGCACAATCGACCATTGTGAGGGCACAATGGACCATGGTGACGTCACAATTGACAATTGTGAGGGTACAATGGACAATTGTGAGGGCACAATGGGCCATGGTGACGTCACCATTGACCATTGTGAGGGCACCATGGACCATTGTGTGGGCACAATGGGCCATGGTGACATCACCATTGACCATTGTGAGGGCAAAATGGACCATTGTGAGGGCACAATGGACCATAGTGAGGGCACAATGGACCATTGTGAGGGCACAATGGGCAATGGTGACGTCACAATTGATCATTGTGAGGGCACAATAGACCATTGTGAGGGCACAGTAGACCAATGTGAAAGTACAATTGACCATTGTGAAGGCCCAATAGAACATTGTGAGTTCACAATAGACCACTGTGACGGCACAACTGACCATGGTGAGGGCAAAATTGACCATTGTGAGGGCACAATGGGCCATTGACCATGGTGAGGGCAAAATAGACCATTTTGAGGGCACAATGGACCATTGTGAGGGCACAATGGACCATTGTGAGGGCACAATAGACCATTGTGAGGGCACAATGGGCCATTGTGACGGCAAAATTGACCACTGTGTTTTCATATTGGTCTACTGTCACAATTGATCAATGTGAGGGCACCATTGTGAGGGCACAATGCGCCATTGTGACAGCACAATTGACCATTGTGAGGGCACAATATACCATTGTGAGGGCACAATGGGCCATGGTGACGTCACAATGGCACATTGTGCCCAAACAATGGTCAATTGTGCCCTCACAATGGTCAATTGTGTACTCACAATGGCCCATTTTGCCCTCACAATGGTCAATTGTGACGACACCATGGCCCATTGTGCCCTCACAATGGTCTATTGTCCCTTACAATGGTCAATTGTGACGTCACCATGGCCCATTGTGCCCTCACAATTGTCTATTTTGCCCTCACAATGGTCTATTGTGCCGTCACCATGGCCCATTGTGCCCTCACAATGTTACATTGTGCCCACACAATGGTCAATTGTGACGTCACCATGGCCCATTGTTCCCTCCCAATGGTCCACTCTCCCTCACAATGGTCAATTGTGTCGTCCCCATGGCCCATTTTGCCCTCACAATGGTCTATTGTGCCCTCACATTGGTCAATTGTGACGTCATCATGGCCCATTGTGCCTTCCCTATGGTCTATTGTTCCCTTCCACGCGTCTCTTGTGCCCTCACAATGGTCAATTGTGACGTCACCATGGCCCACTGTGCCTTCACAATGTTCCATTGTGCCCTCACAATGGTCTATTGTGCCGTCACATTGGACTATTGTGCCCTCACAATGGTCCATTGTGACCTCACCATGGCACATTGTGCCCTCACAATGGTCAATTGTGCCCTCACAATGGTCAATTGTGCCATCACAGTGGCCCATTGTGCCCTCACAATGGTCAATTGTGCCGTCACAATGGCACATTGTGCCCTCACAATGGTCAATTGTGACGTCAACATGGCCCATTGTGCCCTCACAATGGTCTATTGTTCCCTCACAATTGTCAATTGTGACGTCACCATGGAACATTGTGCCCTCACAATGGTCGATTGTGAGGTCACCATGGCCTATTTTGCTCTCACAATGGTCCATTGTGACGTCACCATGGCCCATTGTGCCCTCACAATGGTCTATTTTGCCCTCACAATGGTCTATTGTGCCGTCACCATGGCCCATTTTGCCCTCACAATGGTACATTGTGCCCTCACCATGGTACATTGTGCCCTCACAATGGTCAATTGTGACGTCACCATGGCCCATTGTTCCCTCACAATGGTCCACTCTGCCCTCACAATGGTCAATTGTGTCATCAGCATGGCCCATTTTGCCCTCACAATGATCTATTGTGCCCGCCCATTGGTCAATTGTGACATCACCATGGCCCATTGTGTCTTCCCTATGGTCTATTGTTCCCTTCCAAGGGTCTCTTTTGCCCTCACAATGGTCAATTGTGACGTCACCATGGCCCATTGTGCCCTCACAATGGTCCATTTTGCCCTCACAATGGTCTATTGTGCCGTCACAATGGCCTATTGTGCCCTCACAATGGTCCATTGTGACGTCACCATGGCCCATTGTGCCCTCCCTATCGTCTATTGTTCGGTTCCAAGGATCTGTTGTGCCCTCACTATGGTCAATAATGACGTCAACATGGCCCATTGTTCCCTCACAAATGTCCATCGTGCCCTCACAATGGTCTATTGTGCCATCATATTGGACTATTGTTCCATTACAGTGGTAAATGGTGACGTCACCATGGCCCATTGTGCCCTCACAGTGGTCAATTTCGCTGTCACAATGGCCCATTGTGCCCTCACAATTGTCAATTGTGACGTCACCATAGCCCATTGTGCCCCCACAATGGTCTACTGTGCTCTCACAATGGTCAATTGTGCCGTCACAATGGCCCATGTTGCCCTCACAATGGTCCATGGTGCCCTCACAATGGTCAATTGTGACGTCACCATGGCCCATTGTGCCCTCACAATGGTCCATTGTGCCCTCACAATGGCCCATTGTGCCGTCACCATGGCCCATTGTGCCCTCACAATGGTCCATTGTGCCCTCACAATGGTCCATTGTGCCCTCACAATGGTCCATTTTGACGTCACCATGGCCCATTGTGCCCTCACAAGTGTCCATTGTGCCCTCACAATGGCTCATTTTACCGTCACCATGGCCCATTGTGCCCTCACAATGGTCCATTGTGCCCTCACAATGGTCCATTGTGACGTCACTATGGCCCATTGTGCCCTCACAATGGTCAATTGTGCCCACACAATGGTCTATTGTGCCGTTACCATGGCCTATTTTGCCCTCACAGTGGTCCATTGTGACGTCACCATGGCCAATTGTGCCCTCACAATGGTCTATTGTCCCCTCACAATGGTCAGTTGTGCTGTCAAAATGGCATATTTTGCCCTCACAATGGTATATTGTGCCCTCACAATGGTCTATTGTGCCGTCAACATGTTCCATTGTGCCCTCACAATGGTCCATTGTGCCCTCCCAATGGTCAATTGTGACGTCATCATGGCCCGTTGTGCCCTCACAATGGTCCATTGTGCCCTCACAATGGTCCATTGTGCCGTCACCATGACCTATTGTGCCCTCACAATGGTCCACTGTGACGTCACCATGGCACATTGTGCCCTCACAATGGTGTATTGTGCCCTCACAATGGTAAATTGTGCCGTCACAATGGCCCATGGTGCCCTCACAATGGTCCATTGTGCCTTCACAATGGTCAATTGTTATGTCACCATGGCCCATTGTACTCTCACAATGGTCCATTATGCCCTCACAATGGCCCATTGTGCCGTCGCCATGGCCCATTGTGCCCACACAATGGTCCATTGTGCCATGGCAATGGTCCATTGTGCCCTCACAATGGTCAATTGTGACGTCACCATGGCCCATTGTGCCCGCACAAGTGTCCATTGTGGCCTCACAATGGCCCATTTTGCCGTCACCATGGCGCATTGTGCCCTCACAATGGTCCATTGTGCCCTCACAATGGTCCATTGTGACGTCAACATGGCCNCACTGATATCATCACCAACTTCCGCTTCCACATCAACATCAAAATCATCACTGACATCAACAACTTCATCACTGACATCATCACCATCATCGCTGACAACATCACCATCATCAGTGACATCTTAACCTTCATCACTGACATCATCATCATCATCACTGGCATCATCTCCATCATTGCTGACATCATGACCATCATCAATGACATCATCACCATCATCACTGACAACATCACCATCATTGCTGACATCATCACCATCATCATTGACATCATCATCATCATCACTGGCATCAACAATAATATCACTGTCATCATCTTCGTCATCACTTACATCATGCTGACATCATGACCATCATCAGTGACATCATCACCATCATTACTGACATCATGATCATCACTGACAACATCACCATCATTGCTGATATCATCACCATCATCACTGACATCATCATCATCATCACTGGCATCAACACCAATATCACTGACATCATCACCGTCATCACTGACATCATGCTCATCATCACTGGCATTATGAACATCATTAATTACTTCATTATCACTACCACCACTGACATTATCACCATCCTCCTGTTCCACATCATCATCACCATCATCACTGACATCATCACCTTCATCACAGATATCATCACCATCATCACTGCCATCATCACATCCTCAATAACATCATAATTATCACCATCATCATCATTGCTGACATCATTATCTCCATCATCACTGACATTATCACCATCCTCCTCTCCCACATCTTCACCATCATGACGGTCATCATCACCATCATGACTGACCTTATCACCATCATCATCAGTGTCATCATCACTATCATCACTGACATAATCATCATCACTGGCATCAACACAAACATCATCATCACCATCATCACTGACATCATCATCATCATCACTGGTATCAACACCAATATCACTGACATCATCACCGTCATCACTGTCATCATGCTCATCATCACTGGCATTATCAACATCATTGATTACATAATTATCACTACCACCACTGACATTATCACCATCCTCCTGTTCCACATAATCATCACCATCATCACTTACCTCAACACCTTCGTCACTGACATCATCCCCATCATCACCACCATCATCACAACATCACTGACATCATAATTATCACCATCATCAGCATTGCTGACATCATAATCATTATCATTATCATTATCACTGACATTATCACCATCCTCCTCTCCCACATCGTCACCATCATGACTGACATCATCACCATCATCACTGACATTATCACCTTCATCACTGACATCATCACCATCATCGCTGTCATAAACATTATCACCATCATTGCTGACATCATTATCACCATCATCACTGACATCATCCCCTCTCCTTCCACAACGTCAAAACCTTCATCACTGACATCATCAACTACATCACTGATATCATCAACATCATCACTGACATCATCGGCATCTTCACTGGCATCAACTCCATAATCGCTGTCCTCATGACCATCATCAGTGACATCATCACCATTATTACTGGCATCATCATTATCACTGACATCATCACCATCATTGATGACATCATCACCATCATCACTGACATTACCATCATCAGTGACATCATCAACATCACTGGTATCAACACCAACATCACTGATATCATCACCGTCATCACTGACACCATCCGCATCATCACTGGCATCATCACCATCATTGATGACATCATTATCACTACCATCACTGACATTATCACCATCCTCCTGTTCCACATCATCATCACCATCATCACTGACATCATCCCCATCATCATCTCCATCATCACCTCATCACTGACATCATATTTATCACCATCATCATCATTGCTGACATCATTATCACCATCATCACTGACATTATCACCATCCTACTCTTCAACATCGTCATCACCATCATCAGTGAATCTTCACCTTCATCACTGACATCATCATCGTCATCACTGGCATCATCTCCATCATCGGTGACATCATGACCATCATCACTGACATCATCACCATCGTTACTGACCTCATCCCCTCTCCTTCCACAACGTCAACACCTTCATCAATGATATCATCACCAAATTCCGCTTCCACATCACCATCACAATCATCACTGACATCATCACCATCATCACTGACATCATCACCTTCATCACTGATATCATCACCATCATCACTGACATCATCGGCATCATCACTGGCATCATCTCCATAATCGCTGACCTCATGACCATCATCAGTGACATCATCACCATCATTACTGGCATCATCATCATCACTGACAACATCACCATCCTTGATGACATCATCACCATCATCAGTGACATCATCACCATCATCACTGACATCATCATCATCACTGGCATCAACACCAACATCACTGACATCATCACCATCATCACTGACACCATCCCCATCATCACTGGCATCATCACCATCATTGATGACATCATTATCACTACCATCACTGACATTATCACCATCCTCCTGTTCCACATCATAATCACCATCATCACTGACATCATCACCTTCATCACTGACATCATCACCATCATCACCGCCATCATCACATCATCACTGAAATCATAATTATCACCATCATCATCATTGCTGACGTCATTATCAACATCATCACTGACATTATCACCATCCTCCTCTTCCACATCATCACCATCATGACTGACATCATCACCATCATCACTGACATCATCACCATCATCACTGATATCATCACCAACCTCCGCTTCCACATCAACATGAAAATCATCACTGACATTATCACCATCATCAATGACATCAAAAACTTCATCACTGACATCATCACCATCATCGCTGACATCATCACCATCATCAGTGACATCTTCACCTTCATCACTGACATCATCATCATCATCACTGGCATCATCTCCATCATCGCTGACATCATGACCATCATCACTGACATCATCACCATCGTTACTGACCTCATCCCCTCTCCTTCCACAACGTCAACACCTTCATCAATGATATCATCACCAAATTCCGCTTCCACATCACCATCACAATCATCACTGACATCATCACCATCATCACTGACATCATCACCTTCATCACTGATATCATCACCATCATCACTGACATCATCGGCATCATCACTGGCATCATCTCCATAATCGCTGACCTCATGACCATCATCAGTGACATCATCACCATCATTACTGGCATCATCATCATCACTGACAACATCACCATCCTTGATGACATCATCACCATCATCAGTGACATCATCACCATCATCACTGACATCATCATCATCACTGGCATCAACACCAACATCACTGACATCATCACCATCATCACTGACACCATCCCCATCATCACTGGCATCATCACCATCATTGATGACATCATTATCACTACCATCACTGACATTATCACCATCCTCCTGTTCCACATCATAATCACCATCATCACTGACATCATCACCTTCATCACTGACATCATCACCATCATCACCGCCATCATCACATCATCACTGAAATCATAATTATCACCATCATCATCATTGCTGACGTCATTATCAACATCATCACTGACATTATCACCATCCTCCTCTTCCACATCATCACCATCATGACTGACATCATCACCATCATCACTGACATCATCACCATCATCACTGATATCATCACCAACCTCCGCTTCCACATCAACATGAAAATCATCACTGACATTATCACCATCATCAATGACATCAAAAACTTCATCACTGACATCATCACCATCATCGCTGACATCATCACCATCATCAGTGACATCTTCACCTTCATCACTGACATCATCATCATCATCACTGGCATCATCTCCATCATCGCTGACATCATGACCATCATCACTGACATCATCACCATCGTTACTGACCTCATCCCCTCTCCTTCCACAACGTCAACACCTTCATCAATGATATCATCACCAAATTCCGCTTCCACATCACCATCACAATCATCACTGACATCATCACCATCATCACTGACATCATCACCTTCATCACTGATATCATCACCATCATCACTGACATCATCGGCATCATCACTGGCATCATCTCCATAATCGCTGACCTCATGACCATCATCAGTGACATCATCACCATCATTACTGGCATCATCATCATCACTGACAACATCACCATCCTTGATGACATCATCACCATCATCAGTGACATCATCACCATCATCACTGACATCATCATCATCACTGGCATCAACACCAACATCACTGACATCATCACCATCATCACTGACACCATCCCCATCATCACTGGCATCATCACCATCATTGATGACATCATTATCACTACCATCACTGACATTATCACCATCCTCCTGTTCCACATCATAATCACCATCATCACTGACATCATCACCTTCATCACTGACATCATCACCATCATCACCGCCATCATCACATCATCACTGAAATCATAATTATCACCATCATCATCATTGCTGACGTCATTATCAACATCATCACTGACATTATCACCATCCTCCTCTTCCACATCATCACCATCATGACTGACATCATCACCATCATCACTGACATCATCACCATCATCACTGATATCATCACCAACCTCCGCTTCCACATCAACATGAAAATCATCACTGACATTATCACCATCATCAATGACATCAAAAACTTCATCACTGACATCATCACCATCATCGCTGACATCATCACCATCATCAGTGACATCTTCACCTTCATCACTGACATCATCATCATCATCACTGGCATCATCTCCATCATCGCTGACATCATGACCATCATCACTGACATCATCACCATCGTTACTGACCTCATCCCCTCTCCTTCCACAACGTCAACACCTTCATCAATGATATCATCACCAAATTCCGCTTCCACATCACCATCACAATCATCACTGACATCATCACCATCATCACTGACATCATCACCTTCATCACTGATATCATCACCATCATCACTGACATCATCGGCATCATCACTGGCATCATCTCCATAATCGCTGACCTCATGACCATCATCAGTGACATCATCACCATCATTACTGGCATCATCATCATCACTGACAACATCACCATCCTTGATGACATCATCACCATCATCAGTGACATCATCACCATCATCACTGACATCATCATCATCACTGGCATCAACACCAACATCACTGACATCATCACCATCATCACTGACACCATCCCCATCATCACTGGCATCATCACCATCATTGATGACATCATTATCACTACCATCACTGACATTATCACCATCCTCCTGTTCCACATCATAATCACCATCATCACTGACATCATCACCTTCATCACTGACATCATCACCATCATCACCGCCATCATCACATCATCACTGAAATCATAATTATCACCATCATCATCATTGCTGACGTCATTATCAACATCATCACTGACATTATCACCATCCTCCTCTTCCACATCATCACCATCATGACTGACATCATCACCATCATCACTGACATCATCACCATCATCACTGATATCATCACCAACCTCCGCTTCCACATCAACATGAAAATCATCACTGACATTATCACCATCATCAATGACATCAAAAACTTCATCACTGACATCATCACCATCATCGCTGACATCATCACCATCATCAGTGACATCTTCACCTTCATCACTGACATCATCATCATCATCACTGGCATCATCTCCATCATCGCTGACATCATGACCATCATCACTGACATCATCACCATCGTTACTGACCTCATCCCCTCTCCTTCCACAACGTCAACACCTTCATCAATGATATCATCACCAAATTCCGCTTCCACATCACCATCACAATCATCACTGACATCATCACCATCATCACTGACATCATCACCTTCATCACTGATATCATCACCATCATCACTGACATCATCGGCATCATCACTGGCATCATCTCCATAATCGCTGACCTCATGACCATCATCAGTGACATCATCACCATCATTACTGGCATCATCATCATCACTGACAACATCACCATCCTTGATGACATCATCACCATCATCAGTGACATCATCACCATCATCACTGACATCATCATCATCACTGGCATCAACACCAACATCACTGACATCATCACCATCATCACTGACACCATCCCCATCATCACTGGCATCATCACCATCATTGATGACATCATTATCACTACCATCACTGACATTATCACCATCCTCCTGTTCCACATCATAATCACCATCATCACTGACATCATCACCTTCATCACTGACATCATCATCATCGTCACCGCCATCATCACATCATCACTGAAATCATAATTATCACCATCATCATCATTGCTGACGTCATTGTCAACATCATCACTGATATTATCACCATCCTCCTCTTCCACATCATCACCATCATGACTGACATCATCACCATCATCACTGACATCATCACCATCATCAGTGATATCATCACCCACCTCCGCTTCCACATCAACGTGAAAATAATCACTGATATTATTACCATAATCAATGACATCAAAAACTTCATCACTGACATCATCACCATCATCGCTGACATCATCACCATCATCAGTGACATCTTCACCTTCATCACTGACATCATCCTCATCATCATCATCATCACTGGCATCATCTCCATTATCGCTGACATCATGACCATCATCACTGACATGAACACCATCGTTACTGACCTCATCTCCTCTCTTTCCACAACGTCAACATCTTCATCAATGATATCATCACCAAATTCCGCTTCCACATGACCATCACAATCATCACTGACATCATCACCATCATCACTGACATCATCACCTGCATCACTGATATCATCACCATCATCACTGACATCATCGGCATCATTACTGGCATCATCTCCATAATCGCTGACCTCATGACCATCATCAGTGACATCATCACCATCATTACTGGCGTCATCATCATCACTGACAACATCACCATCCTTGATGACATCATCACCATCATCACTGACATCAAAAACTTCATCCCTGACACCATCACCATCATCGCTGTCATCATCACCATCATCAGTAACATCTTCACCTTCATCACTGACATCATCATCATCACTGGCATCATCTCCATCATCGCTGACATCATCGGCATCATCACTGGCATCATCTCCATAATCGCTGACCTCATGATCATCATCAGTGTCATCATCACGATCATTACTGGCATCATCATCATCACTGACATCATCACCATCATCACTGACATCATCACCATCATCACTGACATCATCATCATCAGTGACAACTTCACCTTCATCACTGACATCATCATCATCATCACTGGCATCATCATCATCACTGGCATCAACACCAACATCACTGACATCATCACCGTCATCACTGACACCATCCCCATCATCACTGGCATCATCACCATCATTGATGACATCATTATCACTACCATCACTGACATTATCACCATCCTCCTGTTCCACATCATCATCACCATCACTGACATCATCACCTTCATCTCTGACATCATCACCATCATCACCGCCATCCTCACATCAACTCTGACATCATAATTATCACCATCATCATCATTGCTGACATCATTATCACCATCATCACTGACATCACCATCCTCCTCTTCCACATCGTCATCACCATCATGACTGACATCATCACCATCATCACTGACATCATCACAATCAACACTGATATCATCACCAACTTCCGCTTCCACATCAACATCAAAATCA
>VZQC01003239.1:1038691-1111352 GCA_009823505.1 Rhizomys pruinosus | reverse complement strand
GGAAGCGGAAGTTGGTGATGATATCAGTGTTGATTGTGATGATGTCAGTGATGATGGTGATGATGTCAGTCATGATGGTGATGACGATGTGGAAGAGGAGGATGGTGATGTCAGTGATGATGGTGATAATGATGTCAGCAATGATGATGATGGTGATAATTATGATGTCAGTGATGATGTGATGATGGCAGTGATGATGGTGATGATGTCAGTGATGAAGTTGATGATGTCAGTGATGATGGTGATGATGTGGAACAGGAGGATGGTGATAATGTCAGTGGTGGTAGTGATAATGATGTCATCAATGATGGTGATGATGCCAGTGATGATGGGGATGGTGTCAGTGATGATTGTGATGATGTCAGTGATATTGTTGTTGATGCCAGTGATGATGATGATGTCAGTGATGATGGTGATGATGCCAGTGATAATCTTGATGATGTCATCAAGGATGGTGATGTTGTCAGTGATGATGATGATGCCAGTAATGATGGTGAGGATGTCACTGATGATGGTCATGAGGTCAACGTTTATGGAGATGATGCCAGTGATGATGCCGATGATGTCAGTGATGATGGTGATGATATCACTGATGAAAGTGATGATGTCAGTGATGATGGTGATGATGTCACTGATGATTGTGATGGTGATGTGGAAGCGGAATTTGGTGATGATATCATTGAAGAAGTCGTTGATGTTGTGGAAGGAGAGGGGATGTGGTCAGTAACGATGGTGATGATGTCAGTGATGATGATGATGCCAGTAATGATGGTGATGATGTCACTGATGGTCATGAAGTCAGCGATTATGGAGATGATGCCAGTGATGATGCTGATGATGTCAGTGATGATGGTGATGATACCAGTGATGAAGGTGATGATGTCAGTGATGATGGTGATGATGTCAGTGATGATTGTGATGGTGATGTGGAAGCGGAATTTGGTGATGACATCATTGATGAACGTGTTGTCGTTGTGCAAGGAGAGGGGATGTGGTCAGTAACGATGGTCATGATGTCAGCGATGATGGAGTTGATGCCAGTGATGATGATGATGATGATGTCAGTGATGAAGGTGAAGATGTCACTGATGATGTTGATGATGTCAGAGATGATGGTGATGATGTAAGTGATGAAATTTTTGATGTCATTGATGATGGTGATAATGTCAGTGATGATTTTCATGTTGATGTGGAAGCGGAGGTTGCTGATGATATCAGTGATGATGGTGATGATGTCAGTCATGATGGTGATGATATGGAAGAGAAAGATGGTGATAATGTCAGTGATGATGTTGATAATGACGTCAGCAATGATGATGATGGTGATAATTATGATTTCAGTGATGATGTGATGATGGCGGTGATGATGGTGATGATGTCAGTGATGAAGGTGATGATGTCAGTGATGATGGTGATGATGTCAGTGATGATTGTGATGGTGATGTGGAAGCGGAATTTGGTGATGATATCATTGATGAAGGTGTTGACGTTGTGGAAGGAGAGGGGATGAGGTCAGTAACGATGGTGATGATGTCAGTGATGATGGTCATGATGTCAGCGATGATGGAGATGATGCCAGTGATGATGATGATGATGTCAGTGATGAAGGTGAAGATGTCACTGATGATGGTGATGATGTCAGCGATGATGGTGATGATGTCAGTGATGAAGTTTTTGATGTCATTGATGATGGTGATAATGTCAGTGATGATTTTCATGTTGATGTGGAAGCGGAGGTTGGTGATGATATCAGTGATGATGGTCATAATGTCAGTGATGATGGTGATGATGTCAGTCATGATGGTGATGATGTGGAAGAGGAGGATGGTGATAATGTCAGTGATGATGTTGATAATGACGTCAGCAATGATGATGATGGTGATAATTATGATTTCAGTGATGATGTGATGATGGCGGTGATGATGGTGATGATGTCAGTGATGAAGGTGATGATGTCAGTGATGATGGTGATTATGATGTGGAACAGGAGGATGGTGATAATGTCAGTGATGGTAGTGATAATGATGTCATCAATGATGGTGATGATGCCAGTGATGATGGGGATGGTGTCAGTGATGATGGTGATGATGTCAGTGATGTTGGTGTTGATGCCAGTGATGATGATGATGTCAGTGATGATGGTGATGATGTCACTGATGATGGTGATGATGTCATCAAGGATGGTGATGTTGTCAGTGATGATGATGATGCCAGTAATGATGGTGATGATGTCACTGATGATGGTCATGAGGTCAGCGATTATGGAGATGATGCCAGTGATGATGCCGATGATGTCAGTGATGATGGTGATGATATCAGTGATGAAGGTGATGATGTCAGTGATGATGGTGATGATGTCAGTGATGATTGTGATGGTGATGTGGAAGCGGAATTTGGTGATGATATCATTGATGAAGGTGTTGACGTTGTGGAAGGAGAGGGGATGAGGTCAGTAACGATGGTGATGATGTCAGTGATGATGGTCATGATGTCAGCGATGATGGAGATGATGCCAGTGATGATGATGATGATGTCAGTGATGAAGGTGAAGATGTCACTGATGATGGTGATGATGTCAGCGATGATGGTGATGATGTCAGTGATGAAGTTTTTGATGTCATTGATGATGGTGATAATGTCAGTGATGATTTTCATGTTGATGTGGAAGCGGAGGTTGGTGAAGATATCAGTGATGATGGTGATGATGTCAGTAAGATGGTGATGATGTGGAAGAGGAGGATGGTGATAATGTCAGTGATGATGTTGATAATGACGTCAGCAATGATGATTATGTTGATAATTATGATTTCAGTAATGATGTGATGATGGCAGTTATGATGGTGATGATGTCAGTGATGATGGTGATAATGATGTCAGCAATGATGGTGTTAATGATGATGTCAGCGATGATGGTGATGATGTCAGTGATGAATGTGATAATGTCAGTGATGATGGTGATGATGTCAGTCATGATGGTGATGATGACAGTCATGATGGTGACGATGTGGGAGAGGAGGATGGTGATAATGTCAGTGATGATGGTGATAATGATGTCAGCAATGATGATGATGGTGATAATTATGATGTCAGTGATGATGTGATGATGTCGGTGATGATGGTGATGATGTCAGTGATGAAGGTGATGATGTCAGTGATGATGGTGATGATGATGTGGAACAGGAGGATGGTGATAATGTCAGTGGTGGTAGTGATAATTATGTAATCAATGATGTTGATAATGCCAGTGATGATGAGCATGATGTCAGTGATGATGGTGAAAAAAATAAAGAATTCTATTTCCTAATCCAGTCTCCCAGTCTAGGTCTTTTGATTGGGGAGTTTAGACCATTAGTATTTAAGGTTATTAGTGAGAGATATGTGCTGCTTCCTTTGACCTTATTTTTTGTTTGCATTCTTGGACTATGTTTGTATTTACACTTTATGCTTTGGTTGATTTCTCTCTTTAATTGCTTAGGGATAGTTGCACCTTTCCTCTGTTCTTTGGATTGCTTTTGAGGATTTTCTGTAGTGTTGGTTTCTTAGACATGTATTCTTTCATCTTTTTATGTCATGAAAGATTTTTCTTTCTCCTTCAACTATCATGACATTTTTGCTGGATATAATAGTCTGGGTTGGCATCTAAAGTCTTTTAGCACAGGGAATACTTTGGTCCACTTTCTTCTAACTTTCATAGTTTGGACTGAGAAGTCAGCCATGATTCTGGTGGGGTTCCCCTTATATGTAACTTGTTGTTTTTCTCTTGTGGCTTTCAGTATTTTGCCTTTGTTTTCAGCATCTAATGTTTTAACAATTACATGGTGTGGGACATTTCTTTTCTGGTCCTGTCTATTCAGTGTTCTACCTCATTCTTGTATTTGTATGGGATTTTCTTTTTTCGTTTTGGGGAAAATTTCTTCTTTTATCCTGTTGAAGATCTGGTCAATAGTGTTGTCTTGGGATTATTCTCCTTCCTCGATCCCTATGATGGGGAGATTTGCTCTTTTCATAGTGTTCAACATTTCCTGGTTGTTCCACACTTGTGACTTTTTCTAATTTTTCATAATCTTTACTTGAGCTTTGTAGTTGCTCCATATTATACAGCAGGTCTGATATTCTTTTTTCTGCTTCTTCAATTCTGCTTCTGAGGCTTTTTCCCATCCTTTTCTGGTGATTGGATGAATATTCAATTTCCTTTTTCATTTCATCCTGTGATTTCTTTAGATTTCCACTTCTTTCTGGAGCCTGTCATTCTCATCTTGTAGCTCCTTGGTTCATTGGTCATTTTCTTTTTTCATTTTGGCCTGGGATCTTTTCAGCATTTCCACTTCCTTCTGGAGTTTGGCATTTTCTCCCTTTAGTTCTTTCCAACGTTTGTCATTATCTCCCTCTACGTCCTTCTTGAATTTTCATTCTCTTTCCTTAGTTCTATAATATCTTTGAGTATGTCTACTGTTGTTCTTCTAAGGCTGGTGTCTTGTCTTCTTTCCTCAGAGTTCTTGTTGTAGGGATCATCTGTAGGGTTGGTAGAGTTTGGTGTGGATTTATTGTGAGTTTTCCCCATGTTTTTATTTGTTGTTGTTCTTTGTGTCTTTGGCATATGGATTTGTCTCTTTATTTGTTTCTTTGGATTCTGGCACCTCAACATTGGGTGCACAGAATATAATCACCAATGTTGCACCACTTGGGTCCTCTGCACCACAGATTCACCAGGTTGACGGGGAGGGGGGAGGGGTTGTGTTTCTATTTGGGCCGATGCACTGGTAGGGCCCCAAGCCAAGGGTCATGACAGTTCTTCCTTGCATTACTGGGACCTCATTGAGTCCTTAAGATGGGGGTTTTTACAACCAGGCTTCCCATCTCCTACAGCTAACACTGTGGACACACTCTTATGATTATAGTAATAAAGAAGTACTTTTTCTCCTTCCCTTTACTCCCTATTGACAGGGAGAATTTTGTCTTTACTATTCCAGTGAGCAACCATTATTTTCCTACTCAAGTTATCAGTGGAGTGTTTTACCCAAGGGAATGAAACATAGCCCAACTATTTGTCAATATTACATGTATAAAATAATTGGTCAGATACTTATAGAATTTCCCTATGTTCATGTTGTCCATTACATAGGTGACATTCTCCTGAGCCATTCCTGTTTTAAATTACTAAAAGTTACGCTTCACAAATTACCTTATATCAAAACGGGCTTCATATTTTCATGGGAAAACTAAAAAATACAGCATCCTTTTACTTATTTCTGGCATGTTATTTTAAATAATCAGTTATACCTCACTACACCTGTTATATAGTTATATATAACTCTAGTATTTTCAAACAATTACAACAGTTTCTGGATCATCTAAACTGGTACAGATCATCCCAAACCAATAAAGGAAAAAACTGTTGGAGTTTAACAACAACTTCAAACAAAACAAATTATCTCTCACAACTGGAAGATGCCTATTCCAACTATTGCACAATATTCAGAATTCTATGCTATTTTACAAATCATTATGAATTTCAGTACCCTTTAAGCATTTACACAGATTCAAAATATGCTAGTCAGGCCCTCTCTAATGTAGAAGTAGGCTATTTTCAATATAATTCAGAAAAACCTGTAGGATTGCTGTTTTTATCCATAAGGATTTAAATTCTCCACCAGAGTAACTCATTCTCTGTTACTCATATATGGTCTCACATAGGACTACCTAGTCATCTACTCTCTTTTTTTATATACATAAAAATATATTTTGTATTTTTAGCCAAGTATAACATGGCGTAACTAATTGTCTCTATTTTTTTTTTTCATCCCTTTCTCAGTCTTTCTCAAAATTCTCCATGTGGAAGTTGATTGTTTTGAGCAGAAGTTCACCATTTCAGTCAGTGCTTTGATTCAGTCCTTTCTGTTGTTGTTGTTGTTGTTATTGATTCCAATATGCATCACTCCCAACTACTTGCACTAAAGCTCAAGGGGCCGTGCACAAGAAATACTTACAACTAGGTAATTGACACTAGCATCCACAGATGAGGGATACCTTATGTCATTTGTTTTTCTGGGACTGTGTTACTTCACTAAGCATGATATCATCTAGCTCCAGACACTTTACTGCAAAGCTCATGATGTCATCTTTTGTTACTGCTGCATAGAACTCCATTGTGAAGATGTACAACATTTTCTCTATCCACTCGTCCGTTGAGGGGCACTTGGGTTGGTTCCACATCCTTGCTATTGTGAAGAGAGCTGAAATAAACATGGCTGTGCATGTATCTCTGTGGTGGGGTGAGTCTTGTGGATACATGCACAGGAGTGGTATGGGTGTTTCTGGTGGCAAGTTCATTCCAAGTCTTCCAAGGGTTCTCCACACTGCTTTCCATAGTGGCTGTACGAGTTTACATTCCCACCAACAGTGGATGAGAGTTCCTCTTTCCCCACAACCTCTCCAGCACTTGGTGTCATTTGTTTTCTTGATCCTAGCCAGTCTTATTAGAGTAAGATTATATCTGAAAGTGGTTTTGATTTGCATTTCCTTAGGACTAGTGATACTGAACACTTCTTAAGATGTTTCTTGGCCATTTCTAATTCCTCACTTGTGAAGTCTCTGATCAGGTCTTTGCTCCATCTATTGAGTGGGTCATTTGTTTTCTTTCTTCTTTGTTTTTTGAGTAGTTTATATATTCTGGAATTCAATGCTTTGCCAGATGTTTCTGAGGTGAAGGTTTCATCCCACTCTGTGGGATTTCTCTTCACCTCCTTGATTGAATCTTTTGATGTAAAGAAGCTTTTGAATTTAGTGAGGTCCCATTTGTCAATTGTCAACCTTAATTCTTGTGCACCTGCTGTCTGATTTAGGAAGTCTTTTCCTACGCCTATGTCTTATAGTGTGCTGCAAACTTTTTCTTCTATCGCCTTCAGGGTTTGGGGTTTCATGTTGAGGTCTTTGATCCATCTGGAGTTGACTTTTGTACAGGGCGAGAGGTTGGGGCTTTATTTCATTCTTCTACAAGTGGTGATCTAGTTTTGCCAACACCACTTGCTGAAGATGCTGTCTTTTCTCCATTGTGTCTTCTTGCCCCCCTTGTCAAATATGAAATGGCTGAAATTGTCTGTGCTCAAGTTTGGATCTTTGGTTTTGTTCCATTGGTCAACAGGTCTGTTTCTGTGACAGTACCAGGTTGTTTTTATGACTATAGCCCTGTAATAGAGTTTGAAGTCTGGTATAGGGATTCTCCCCCCGCCCCCATGCTGATGTTTTCACCCAGGGTTGTTTTGGCTATTCGGGGTCTTTTGTTTTTCCAAATGAATTTAAGGACTTTCATTTTCCAAGTCTGTGAAGAAGCTGTTGGGGACTTTAATTGGGACTGTGTTAAATCTGTACAAGAATTTGGGTAGAATAGACATTTTTACTATGTTAATTTTCCCAATCCATGAGCATGGGAGGTTTTCCATCTTCTGATGTCTTCTTCAATTTCTTTCTTTAAGGGTTTAAAATTTTTTTGTAGAGATCTTTGGTGTCTTTGGTTATATTTGTTCCTAGGTATTTTACTGTTTTTGAGGCTAGTGTGAGTGGGAAGGTCTCTTTGAATTCCTTCTCCAGTAGCTTGTTGTTGGTGAAAAGAAAGGCTACTGAATTTTTAGGTTAATTTTGTATCCTGCCACTTTGCTGAAGCTGTTACTCGTTTCTAGGAGTTTTCTGGTGGAGTTTTTAGCATCTCTTAATTAAAAAATCATCAGCAACAAAAAGGGATAGCTTGACTTCCTCTTTTCCAATTAGTACTCCTTTAATTTCCTTTTCTTGCCTTATTGCCCTAGCATGTGTTTCAAGCACTATATTGAAGAGGAGTGGTGACAGGGGGCAGCCTTGCCGAGTTCCTACCTTTAAGGGGAATGTTTTTGTCTTTTCCCTATTTAGGATGATATTGGCTGTGGGTTTCTTGTATATGGCTTTGTTTATATTGAGGAATGATCCCTCCAATACAATTCCCTGTAGGACTTTAAGAATGAAGGGATGTGGATATTGTCAAAGGATTTTTCTGCATCAATTGAGATGATGGTGTGGTTTTAGTATTTCAGTCCATTTATATGCTTGATGATATTTATTGATTTTCATATGTTGAACCATCCCTGCATCTCTTGTATGAATCCAACTTGGTCATGATGGATGATCTTCTTGATGTGGGTCTGTATGCAATTTGCCAGTATCCTGTTTAGAATTTTGGCACCTGTGTTCATTAGGGAGATGGGACTATAGTTCTCCTTTTTTGCCATCTGTTTGCCTGCTTTTGGTAATAGAGTATGTTGACTCCATAGAACGATTTTGGGATAATTCCCTCTGTATCCTTCTAAACAATTTCATTAATAATGGTTGTAGGTCTTTATGAAATGTTTTATAGAATTCTGCAGTGAAACCGACTGGGCCTGGGCTTTTTTAGTTAGCAGGTTTCTTATTACATCTTCAATTTCTTCATATATTATGGGTCTGTTTAAGCTGTACATCTCTTCTTGGTTGAGCTTTGGTGATTCCCAGGATTTCAGGTATTCATCCATTTCTTCTAGGTTTTCAAACTTGGTAGAGTATAGGATTTTAAAGCATTCCCACATGATTGTCTGGATCTTTTCATTGTCTGTTGTGATATTTCCCTTTTCATCACAGAATGTATTGATTTGGAGTTGTTTCTTCTTTCTTTTGGTTAACTGGGGTAGAGGGCTCTCTATCTTGTTTATTCTTTCAAAGAACCAACTTTTGGATTCATTTTTTTTGTATTGTTTTCTTTGTTTCTATTTCATTGATTTCTGCTAGGATTTTTGTTATTGATTCCTGTCTTTTATGTTAGATCGTTCACTTGTGCTCTTTCTGTTTTTCTAATGTAGGCACCCAGGGATATAAACTTCCCTCTTAGTACTGCTTTTAATGTATCCCATAGGTTTTGTTTTGTTGTATTGTCATTGTCATTCAGTTCCACGAATGCTTTTATTTCTTTCTTTATCTCTTCCTTTACCCATTCATTATTCAAGAGTGTGTTGTTTAGTCTTCATGTGTTCTTGTAGGTAGTAGGGCTTATCTTAGTGTTGATGTTGAGCTTTAGTGCACTGTGGTCTGAGAGAATGCATGAAATTATTTCAATTTTTTGTATTTGTGGAGGTTTCTTCTGTGTCCCAATATGTGATTGATTTTGGAGAATGTTCTCTGGGGTGCTGAGTAAAAAGTGTATTCTCTGGTATTAGGGTGGAATATTCAGTAGATGTCTGTGAGGTCCATTTGGTGTATCATATTGTTCAGTTCAGATGTCTCTCTGTATATTCTTTGTCCTGTTGACCTGTCCAAAGGGCTCAGTGGGGTATTGTAGTCCCCTACTATGAGTGTACTGGGGTTATTGTGTGACTTGTGGTCCTGGAGAATTGTCTTTATAAAGTTTGGTGCACCAGAGTTTGGTGCATATATATTATCATGATATTCATAAGCTGTGAGATCTTCTTGCGTGGACTTTTTCCTTTGATAAAAAGTAATGGCCTTTGTCTCTTTCTGGTTTCTTTTACTTTGAAGTCTATTTGTGTGATATTAATAGCAATATCTGCTTTCTTTTTGGTACCATTTTCTTGGAATATATTTTTTTCCATCCTTTTCACTTATAGGTGGTGCCTGTCCTTGAAGGTGAGATGGTTTCTTGTAGACAGCATATGATGGGTTCTGTTTTTCCTAATCCAATCTCCGCTGTCTTATATGTCTTATTTGATGGAGGATATAGGTCCATTAATATTTAATTTTAGGACTGATAGGTTGTATGCTTCCTTTTGCCTTATATCCATTTCTGTTGGGTTTAGGTTTCTACCTCTATCAGTTATGCTTTTATTGATTTCTCTTTCTAGGTGCCTGGGGATGGTTGCTCCTTCTTCTGTCCCTTTGATTGCTTCAATTATTCTATGAAGGGTTGGTTTTCTGGACATCCATTCTTTTTTTTTTAAGAATTTTTTTTAAATTTTAATTTCTGTATGTGTCATGAATGTCTGTCTGGCATGCATGGTTGTGCACCGTGTCGTGGCAGTGCCGCGGAGGTCAGAGGGGTCTTGGATTTCCCCTTGGAAAACTGGAGTTTCAGGACAGTGGTTTCCTTTTGGCGCCATGGGGGTGCTGGGGTTCAAACCCGGGTCCCTCTGTAATGAGCGGTCGGCGCTCTAACCACTAGGTTCATCGTCTCCAGCCCCAGGACATGATTTTAATTATTTTATTATTGTTTTGTCATGGAGGTTTTTCTCTTCCCTTCAACATACATTTCACATTATGCTGGGCAGCTAGTAACGTAAGAACGTGCGGTGCTTGTAGAACAGATAAGTTGCTCGATCAGCTCCTTAGACAGCTGGGAATTGCTTTGCTCCAGTTATTCTTACTTTTCATAGTTTCAGCTGAGAAGTCAGTTGTAATTCTTTATAGGTTTCCCCGTATATACGGTCACTTTAATGTTTTTCCTCATTGTGGCATTTAGGACTTTTGTCTTTGTTTTGGTTGTCTAGCATTGTTAAACTATGATGCGGCTGGCAGAGTTTCTTTTCTGGTCTCTTTCTGTTTGGAGTTCTGTTGGGAGCTGCGGAGTGCCGCCTCAAAGTGGCGCTGGTTTCCGCCTCCCACCCCAAGGGGGTGAGCGCTCCATGCAGCAGCTAAACATGTTCCTTATTGTTTGGCTTTGCTGAAGCCCTCTGTTCTGCACTAGAGATATCCTATCCTTGAGACCATACTGTGGTGGAAGTCGATTGGTTGTGATCATGCCTTATAGGTGGTGATCAGGAAGGGAGAGGGAGAGAGCGGTGTAAGGTTACCCGAATAAAACTGCTGAGGAAGATCGCTCTCGTGTCGCGTCTTCTTTCGCTGGACGAAAGGCGGGCGACAGACAAGTGGTGCCCAGACGGGGACCTCACTTCTGATCAGAACCTCAAGCAGTTGGGGGCGGCGCCGGAAGTCCCATGGGTAAGGAGGGAGATAAAGGTCGCGGTGAGTGCACAAGTCAAAAGACCGCGGTAAAGCGCAAGGATAAATTACGCTGTTTGGTGAATCAAAAGTAAAGCTCGTGGATTTGCGAGCCAAGCATCAGTAGATGGAAGTATATTTACTTCTTTGCTGGGAGTCTGGTTGTTGGTTTTCTTTTCGGGGTGATTGTTTTCTTAGTATTCTGCAGGGCATGTCCAAAAAGAGTTAACATGGGGAACTCACCACCACCCAATTTTTTATGCCCTCAAAGACTTATTTAAGGCAAAGGGGCTAAAACCAAAAAGGAAACATTGATTAATTTTTGACAGAATGTGACTTATTGCTCCCCTGTTCTTAGTGTCAGGGAGTTGAAGTAACAAGCTGGGATAAATTGGTGGAGAGATCTTGATTTTGCATGGGAGCAAGGCACACTTAAAGCTGGTATCCACCCGATATGGAGGCTGGTGCTGACTGTTTGGGGGATCAAAAGTCTGTCCAGCATTGGACAAGAGGGCGGCAGCCTTGGAACGTTACAGGAAGAAAGATCAAAGGAGATTAGTCAAATGGTAAAGAAGGAAGTGACCCATCTTGAAATTCAGATTCAGATCAGAGTGAAACTGAGGAGAAGAACAGGATAGTAATGGTTCGGCTTGGATGAGGTAGAGAGTTTGGTAGAGCTATGGAGCAGTGTAAGGTTAAGATATCAGCCAGCAGGCCGCCGGGACCTCCGCTACTGCCCGATGGCCCCAGGGACCAGCCTCACAGCCTTTTGCGGTAACTGGCCTTTGGTTTGCATCAGAGAGCTCGCTGGAGGGAGGTATGTATGAACTCAAAAATCCAGCTCTCATGTTTTCCATTTTCTGATTTTGTGGCAGAGAATGGTGAAGCGCAGGAAAAGCACATATTTGAGTGACCCCTACACTGCCATGCCGCTTGTTAAACAATTGTATTTGAACAATGTACAAAAGAATGTAGGCAGGCAATAAACCATTACAAAAATAAGGCTTTCGAAGTGTGGATGAAGGTCTTGTTGGGAATTAGGTTGGCCCTTTACCAATTCTGGCCTAGCGCTGCAGTCATACAAATGAACAAGGAGGCAGGCAAAGGCAGTGGGAATGGGCAGCGAGGGTGCTTAAACAAATGTAATTATGGGGCCCGATGCAGCGGGGGCTTCCTCTGCACCTCAGCAATTCCCAGACACTGGCCCATTATAATTATGACATAGAGGATGCTTTTTTTTTCCATTCCCCTTCACTCTCAAGACACGGTAAGATTTGCTTTTCACTGTCCCCTCTNAGGAGGATGGTGATAATGTCAGTGATGGTAGTGATAATGATGTCATGAATTATGGTGATGATGCTAGTGATGATGGGGATGGTGTCAGTGATGACGGTGATGATGTCAGTGATGTTGGAGTTGATGCCAGTGATGATGATGATGTCACTGATGATGGTGATGATATCACTGATGATGGTGATGATGTCATCAATGATGTTGATGCTGTCAGTGATGATGAAGATGATGCCAGTAATGATGGTGATGATGTCACTGATGATGGTTATGAGGTCAGCGATTATGGAGATGATGCCAGTGATGAAGATTTTGATGTCATTGATGATGGTGATAATGTCAGTGATAATTTTCATGTTGATGTGGAAGCGGAGGTTGGTGAAAATATCAGTGATGATGGTGATGATGTCACTCATGATGGTGATGATGTGGAAGAGGAGGATGGTGATAATGTCCGTGATGATGTTGATAATGACGTCAGCAATGATGATGATGGTGATAATTATGATTTCAATGATCAAGTGATGATGGCGGTGATCATAGTGATGAGGTCAGTGATGAAGGTGATGATGTCACTGATGATTGTGATGATGTCATCAATGATGGTGATGTTGTCAGTGATGATGATGATGATGTCAGTGATGATGGTCATGATGTCAGTGATGATGATGATGTCAGTAATGATGGTGGTGATGTCACTGATGATGGTCATGAGGTCAGCGATTATGGAGATGATGCCAGTGATGATGCCAATGATGTCAGAGATGATGGTGATGATATCAGTGATGAAGTTGATGTTGTCAGTGATGAAGGTCATGATGTCAGTGATGATTGGGATGGTGATGAGGAAGCGGAATTTGGTGATGAAGGCGTTGATGTTGTGGAAGGAGGGGGGATGAGGTCAGTAACGATGGTGATGATGTCAGTGATGATGGTCATGATGTCAGCGATGATGGAGATGATGACAGTGATGATGATCATGATGTCATTGATGAAGGTGAAGATGTCACTGATGATGGTGATGATGTCAGCGATGATGGTGTTGATGTCAGTGATGAAGTTTTTGATGTCATTTATGATGGTGATAATGTCAGTGATGATTTTCATGTTGATGTGGAAGCGGAGGTTGGTTATGATATCAGTGATGATGGTGATGATGTCAGTGATGATGGTGATGATGTCAATCATGATGGTGATGATGTGGAAGAGGAGGATGGTGATAATGTCAGTGATGATGATGATAATGACGTCAGCAATGATGATGATGGTGTTAATTATGATTTCAGTGATGATGTGATGATGGCGGTGATGATGGTGATGATGTCAATGATGAAGGTCATGATGTCAGTGATGATGGTGATTATGATGTGGAACAGGAGGATGGTGATAAAGTCAGGGATGGTAGTGATAATGGTGTCATCATTGATGGTGATGATGCCAGTGACGATGGGGATGGTGTCAGTGATGATGGTGATGATGTCAGTGATGTTGGTGTTGATGCCAGTGATGATGATGATGTCAGTGATGATGGTGATGATGTCAGTGATGATGGTGTTGATGCCAGTGATGATGATGATGTCAGTGATGATGGTGATGATGTCAGTCATGATGGTGATGATGTGGAAGAGGAGGATGGTGATAATGTCAGTGATGATGTTGATAATGACGTCAGCAATGATGATGATGGTGATAATTATGATTTCAGTGATGATGTGATGATGGCGGTGATGATGGTGATGATGTCAGTGATGAAGGTGATGATGTCAGTGATGATGGTGATTATGATGTGGAACAGGAGGATGGTGATAATGTCAGTGATGGTAGTGATAATGATGTCATCAATGATGGTGATGATGCCAGTGATGATGGGGATGGTGTCAGTGATGATGGTGATGATGTCAGTGATGTTGGTGTTGATGCCAGTGATGATGATGATGTCAGTGATGATGGTGATGATGTCACTGATGATGGTGATGATGTCATCAAGGATGGTGATGTTGTCAGTGATGATGATGATGCCAGTAATGATGGTGATGATGTCACTGATGATGGTCATGAGGTCAGCGATTATGGAGATGATGCCAGTGATGATGCCGATGATGTCAGTGATGATGGTGATGATATCAGTGATGAAGGTGATGATGTCAGTGATGATGGTGATGATGTCAGTGATGATTGTGATGGTGATGTGGAAGCGGAATTTGGTGATGATATCATTGATGAAGGTGTTGACGTTGTGGAAGGAGAGGGGATGAGGTCAGTAACGATGGTGATGATGTCAGTGATGATGGTCATGATGTCAGCGATGATGGAGATGATGCCAGTGATGATGATGATGATGTCAGTGATGAAGGTGAAGATGTCACTGATGATGGTGATGATGTCAGCGATGATGGTGATGATGTCAGTGATGAAGTTTTTGATGTCATTGATGATGGTGATAATGTCAGTGATGATTTTCATGTTGATGTGGAAGCGGAGGTTGGTGATGATATCAGTGATGATGGTGATGATGTCAGTGATGATGGTGATGATGTCAGTCATGATGGTGATGATGTGGAAGAGGAGGATGGTGATAATGTCAGTGATGATGTTGATAATGACGTCAGCAATGATGATGATGGTGATAATTATGATTTCAGTGATGATGTGATGATGGCGGTGATGATGGTGATGATGTCAGTGATGAAGGTGATGATGTCAGTGATGATGGTGATTATGATGTGGAACAGGAGGATGGTGATAATGTCAGTGATGGTAGTGATAATGATGTCATCAATGATGGTGATGATGCCAGTGATGATGGGGATGGTGTCAGTGATGATGGTGATGATGTCAGTGATGTTGGTGTTGATGCCAGTGATGATGATGATGTCAGTGATGATGGTGATGATGTCACTGATGATGGTGATGATGTCATCAAGGATGGTGATGTTGTCAGTGATGATGATGATGCCAGTAATGATGGTGATGATGTCACTGATGATGGTCATGAGGTCAGCGATTATGGAGATGATGCCAGTGATGATGCCGATGATGTCAGTGATGATGGTGATGATATCAGTGATGAAGGTGATGATGTCAGTGATGATGGTGATGATGTCAGTGATGATTGTGATGGTGATGTGGAAGCGGAATTTGGTGATGATATCATTGATGAAGGTGTTGACGTTGTGGAAGGAGAGGGGATGAGGTCAGTAACGATGGTGATGATGTCAGTGATGATGGTCATGATGTCAGCGATGATGGAGATGATGCCAGTGATGATGATGATGATGTCAGTGATGAAGGTGAAGATGTCACTGATGATGGTGATGATGTCAGCGATGATGGTGATGATGTCAGTGATGAAGTTTTTGATGTCATTGATGATGGTGATAATGTCAGTGATGATTTTCATGTTGATGTGGAAGCGGAGGTTGGTGATGATATCAGTGATGATGGTGATGATGTCAGTGATGATGGTGATGATGTCAGTCATGATGGTGATGATGTGGAAGAGGAGGATGGTGATAATGTCAGTGATGATGTTGATAATGACGTCAGCAATGATGATGATGGTGATAATTATGATTTCAGTGATGATGTGATGATGGCGGTGATGATGGTGATGATGTCAGTGATGAAGGTGATGATGTCAGTGATGATGGTGATTATGATGTGGAACAGGAGGATGGTGATAATGTCAGTGATGGTAGTGATAATGATGTCATCAATGATGGTGATGATGCCAGTGATGATGGGGATGGTGTCAGTGATGATGGTGATGATGTCAGTGATGTTGGTGTTGATGCCAGTGATGATGATGATGTCAGTGATGATGGTGATGATGTCACTGATGATGGTGATGATGTCATCAAGGATGGTGATGTTGTCAGTGATGATGATGATGCCAGTAATGATGGTGATGATGTCACTGATGATGGTCATGAGGTCAGCGATTATGGAGATGATGCCAGTGATGATGCCGATGATGTCAGTGATGATGGTGATGATATCAGTGATGAAGGTGATGATGTCAGTGATGATGGTGATGATGTCAGTGATGATTGTGATGGTGATGTGGAAGCGGAATTTGGTGATGATATCATTGATGAAGGTGTTGACGTTGTGGAAGGAGAGGGGATGAGGTCAGTAACGATGGTGATGATGTCAGTGATGATGGTCATGATGTCAGCGATGATGGAGATGATGCCAGTGATGATGATGATGATGTCAGTGATGAAGGTGAAGATGTCACTGATGATGGTGATGATGTCAGCGATGATGGTGATGATGTCAGTGATGAAGTTTTTGATGTCATTGATGATGGTGATAATGTCAGTGATGATTTTCATGTTGATGTGGAAGCGGAGGTTGGTGATGATATCAGTGATGATGGTGATGATGTCAGTGATGATGGTGATGATGTCAGTCATGATGGTGATGATGTGGAAGAGGAGGATGGTGATAATGTCAGTGATGATGTTGATAATGACGTCAGCAATGATGATGATGGTGATAATTATGATTTCAGTGATGATGTGATGATGGCGGTGATGATGGTGATGATGTCAGTGATGAAGGTGATGATGTCAGTGATGATGGTGATTATGATGTGGAACAGGAGGATGGTGATAATGTCAGTGATGGTAGTGATAATGATGTCATCAATGATGGTGATGATGCCAGTGATGATGGGGATGGTGTCAGTGATGATGGTGATGATGTCAGTGATGTTGGTGTTGATGCCAGTGATGATGATGATGTCAGTGATGATGGTGATGATGTCACTGATGATGGTGATGATGTCATCAAGGATGGTGATGTTGTCAGTGATGATGATGATGCCAGTAATGATGGTGATGATGTCACTGATGATGGTCATGAGGTCAGCGACTATGGAGATGATGCCAGTGATGATGCCGATGATGTCAGTGATGATGGTAATGATATCAGTGATGAAGGTGATGATGTCAGTGATGATAGTGATGATGTCCTTGATGATTGTGATGGTGATGTGGAAGCGGAATTTGGTGATGATATCATTGATGAAGGTGTTGACGTTATGGAAGGAAAGGGGATGAGGTCAGTGACGATGGTGATGATGTCAGTGATGATGGTGATAATGATGTCAGCAATGATGGTGATAATGATGATGTCATCGATGATGTCAGTGATGAAGGTGATAATGTCAGTGATGATGGTGATGATGTCAATCATGATGGTGATGATGACAGTCATGATTGTGATGACGATGTGGAAGAGGATGGTGGTAATGTCAGGGATGATGGTGATAATGATGTCAGCAATGATGAAGATGGTGATAATTATGATGTCAGTGATGATATGATGATGGCGTTGATGATGGTGATGATGTCAGTGATGAAGGTGATGATGTCAGTGATGATAGTGATAATGATGTCATCAATGATGGTGATGATGAAAGTGATGATGGGGATGGTGTCAGTGATGATGGTGATGATGATGTGGAACAGGAGGATGGTGATAATGTCGGTGGTGGTAGTGATAATGATGTCATCAATGATGTTGATAATGCCAGTGAGGTTGGGCATCATGTCAGTGATGAGGGTGATGATGTCAGTGATATTGGTTTGATGCCAGTGATGATGATGATGATGATGTCAGTGATGATGGTGATGAAGTCAGCAAAGATGGTGATGTTGACAGTGATGATGGTGATGATGTCAGTGATGATGGTCATGATGTCAGCAATGATGGAGATGATGCCAGTGATGATGATGATGATGACGTCAGTGATGAAGGTGAAGATGTCACTGATGATGGTGATGTCAGTGATGATGGTGATGATGTCAGTGATGAAGTTTTTGATGTCAGTAATGATTTTGATGTTAATGTGGAAGCGGAAGTTGGTGAAGATATCAGTGTTGATTGTGATGATGTCAGTGATGATGGTGATGATGTCAGTCATGATGGTGATGATGATGTGGAAGAGGAGGATGGTGATGTCAGTGATGATGGTGATAATGACATCAGCAATGATGATGATGGTGATAATTATGATGTCAGAGTTGATGTGAGGATGGCGGTGATGATGGTGATGATGTCAGAGATGAAGGTGATGATGTCAGTGATGGTGATGATGATGTGGAACAGGAGGATGGTGATAATGTCAGTGATGGTAGTGATAATGATGTCATCAATGATGGTGATGATGCCAGTGATGATGGGGATGGTGTCAGTGATGACGGTGATGATGTCAGTGATGTTGGTGTTGATGCCAGTGATGATGATGATGTCAGTGATGATGGTGATGATGTCACTGATGATGGTGATGATGTCATCAAGGATGGTGATGTTGTCAGTGATGATGATGATGCCAGTAATGATGGTGATGATGTCACTGATGATGGTCATGAGGTCAGCGATTATGGAGATGATGCCAGTGATGATGCCGATGATGTCAGTGATGATGGTGATGATATCAGTGATGAAGGTGATGATGTCAGTGATGATGGTGATGATGTCAGTGATGATTGTGATGGTGATGTGGAAGCGGAATTTGGTGATGATATCATTGATGAAGGTGTTGACGTTGTGGAAGGAGAGGGGATGAGGTCAGTAACGATGGTGATGATGTCAGTGATGATGGTCATGATGTCAGCGATGATGGAGATGATGCCAGTGATGATGATGATGATGTCAGTGATGAAGGTGAAGATGTCACTGATGATGGTGATGATGTCAGCGATGATGGTGATGATGTCAGTGATGAAGTTTTTGATGTCATTGATGATGGTGATAATGTCAGTGATGATTTTCATGTTGATGTGGAAGCGGAGGTTGGTGATGATATCAGTGATGATGGTGATGATGTCAGTGATGATGGTGATGATGTCAGTCATGATGGTGATGATGTGGAAGAGGAGGATGGTGATAATGTCAGTGATGATGTTGATAATGACGTCAGCAATGATGATGATGGTGATAATTATGATTTCAGTGATGATGTGATGATGGCGGTGATGATGGTGATGATGTCAGTGATGAAGGTGATGATGTCAGTGATGATGGTGATTATGATGTGGAACAGGAGGATGGTGATAATGTCAGTGATGGTAGTGATAATGATGTCATCAATGATGGTGATGATGCCAGTGATGATGGGGATGGTGTCAGTGATGATGGTGATGATGTCAGTGATGTTGGTGTTGATGCCAGTGATGATGATGATGTCAGTGATGATGGTGATGATGTCACTGATGATGGTGATGATGTCATCAAGGATGGTGATGTTGTCAGTGATGATGATGATGCCAGTAATGATGGTGATGATGTCACTGATGATGGTCATGAGGTCAGCGATTATGGAGATGATGCCAGTGATGATGCCGATGATGTCAGTGATGATGGTGATGATATCAGTGATGAAGGTGATGATGTCAGTGATGATGGTGATGATGTCAGTGATGATTGTGATGGTGATGTGGAAGCGGAATTTGGTGATGATATCATTGATGAAGGTGTTGACGTTGTGGAAGGAGAGGGGATGAGGTCAGTAACGATGGTGATGATGTCAGTGATGATGGTCATGATGTCAGCGATGATGGAGATGATGCCAGTGATGATGATGATGATGTCAGTGATGAAGGTGAAGATGTCACTGATGATGGTGATGATGTCAGCGATGATGGTGATGATGTCAGTGATGAAGTTTTTGATGTCATTGATGATGGTGATAATGTCAGTGATGATTTTCATGTTGATGTGGAAGCGGAGGTTGGTGATGATATCAGTGATGATGGTGATGATGTCAGTGATGATGGTGATGATGTCAGTCATGATGGTGATGATGTGGAAGAGGAGGATGGTGATAATGTCAGTGATGATGTTGATAATGACGTCAGCAATGATGATGATGGTGATAATTATGATTTCAGTGATGATGTGATGATGGCGGTGATGATGGTGATGATGTCAGTGATGAAGGTGATGATGTCAGTGATGATGGTGATTATGATGTGGAACAGGAGGATGGTGATAATGTCAGTGATGGTAGTGATAATGATGTCATCAATGATGGTGATGATGCCAGTGATGATGGGGATGGTGTCAGTGATGATGGTGATGATGTCAGTGATGTTGGTGTTGATGCCAGTGATGATGATGATGTCAGTGATGATGGTGATGATGTCACTGATGATGGTGATGATGTCATCAAGGATGGTGATGTTGTCAGTGATGATGATGATGCCAGTAATGATGGTGATGATGTCACTGATGATGGTCATGAGGTCAGCGATTATGGAGATGATGCCAGTGATGATGCCGATGATGTCAGTGATGATGGTGATGATATCAGTGATGAAGGTGATGATGTCAGTGATGATGGTGATGATGTCAGTGATGATTGTGATGGTGATGTGGAAGCGGAATTTGGTGATGATATCATTGATGAAGGTGTTGACGTTGTGGAAGGAGAGGGGATGAGGTCAGTAACGATGGTGATGATGTCAGTGATGATGGTCATGATGTCAGCGATGATGGAGATGATGCCAGTGATGATGATGATGATGTCAGTGATGAAGGTGAAGATGTCACTGATGATGGTGATGATGTCAGCGATGATGGTGATGATGTCAGTGATGAAGTTTTTGATGTCATTGATGATGGTGATAATGTCAGTGATGATTTTCATGTTGATGTGGAAGCGGAGGTTGGTGATGATATCAGTGATGATGGTGATGATGTCAGTGATGATGGTGATGATGTCAGTCATGATGGTGATGATGTGGAAGAGGAGGATGGTGATAATGTCAGTGATGATGTTGATAATGACGTCAGCAATGATGATGATGGTGATAATTATGATTTCAGTGATGATGTGATGATGGCGGTGATGATGGTGATGATGTCAGTGATGAAGGTGATGATGTCAGTGATGATGGTGATTATGATGTGGAACAGGAGGATGGTGATAATGTCAGTGATGGTAGTGATAATGATGTCATCAATGATGGTGATGATGCCAGTGATGATGGGGATGGTGTCAGTGATGATGGTGATGATGTCAGTGATGTTGGTGTTGATGCCAGTGATGATGATGATGTCAGTGATGATGGTGATGATGTCACTGATGATGGTGATGATGTCATCAAGGATGGTGATGTTGTCAGTGATGATGATGATGCCAGTAATGATGGTGATGATGTCACTGATGATGGTCATGAGGTCAGCGATTATGGAGATGATGCCAGTGATGATGCCGATGATGTCAGTGATGATGGTGATGATATCAGTGATGAAGGTGATGATGTCAGTGATGATGGTGATGATGTCAGCAATGACGGTGATGTTGTAAGTGATGATGGTGATGATATCACTGATGATGGTCATGATGTCAGCGATGATGGAGATGATACCATTGATGTTGCCCATGATGTCAGTGATGATGGTGATGATATCAGTGATGAAGGTGATGATGTCAGTGATGATGGTGATGATGTCAGTGATGATTGTGATAGTGATGTGGAAGCGGAATTTGGTGATGATATCATTGATGAAGGTGTTGACATTGTGGAAGGAGAGGGGATGAGGTCAATAACGATGGTGATGATGTCAGTGATGATTGTCATGATGTCAGCAATGATGGAGATGATGGCAGTGATGATGATGATGTCCGTGATGAAGGTGAAGATGTCACTGCTGATGGTGATGATGTCAGTGATGATGGTGATGATGTCAGTGATGAAGATTCTGATGTCATTTATGATGGTGATATTGTCAGTGATGATTTTCATGTTGATGTGGAAGCGAAGGTTGGTGATGAAATCAGTGATGACGGTGATGATGTCAGTGATGATGATGATGATGTCAGTCATGATGGTGATGATGTGGAAGAGGAGGATGGTGATGTCAGTGATGATGGTGATAATGATGTCAGCAATGTTGATGATGGTGATAATTATGATGTCAGTGATGATGGTGATGATGTCAGCAATGATGGTGATGTTGTCAGTGATGATGGTGATGATGTCACTGATGATGGTCATGATGTCAGCGATGATGGAGATGATGCCAGTGATGATGATGATGATGTCAGTGATGAAGGTGAAGATGTCACTGATGATGGTGATGTTGTCAGCGATGATGGTGATGATGTCAGTGATGAAGTTGTTGATGTCAGTGATGATTTTGATGTTGATGTGGAAGCGGAAGTTGGTGATGATATCAGTGTTGATTGTGATGATGTCAGTGATGATGGTGATGATGTCAGTGATGATGGTGATGTCAGTCATGATGGTGATGACGATGTGGAAGAGGAGAATGGTGATGTCAGTGATGATGGTGATAATGATGTAAGCAATGGTGATGATGGTGATAATTATGTGATGGTGATATGGAAGCGGAATTTGCTGATGATATCATTGATGAAGGTGTTGACGTTGTCGAAAGAGAGGGGATGTGGTCAGCAACGATGGTGATGATGTCAGTGATGATGGTGATAATTATGTCAGCAATGATGGTGTTAATGATGATGTCAATGATAAAGGTGATAATGTCAGTGATGATGGTTATGATGTCAGCGATGAATTTTTTGATGTTATTGATGATGGTGATAATGTCAGTGATTATTTTCATGTTGATGTGGAAGCGTAGGTTAGTGATGATATCAGTGATGATGGTGATGATGTCAGTGATGAAGGTGAAGATGTCACTGATGATGGCGATATTGTCAGCAATGATGGTGATGATGTCAGTGATGAAGTTGTTGATGTCAGTGAAGATTTTGATGTTGATGTGGAAGCGGAATTTGGTGATGATATCAGTGTTGATTGTGATGTTGTCAGTGATGCTGGTGATGATGTCAGTCATGTTGGTGATGACGATGTGCAAGAGGGGGATGGTGATGTCAGTGATGATGGTGATAATGATGTTAGCAATGATGATGATGGTGATAATTATGATGTCAGTATATGATGTGATGATGGCGGTGATGATGGTGATGTTGTCAGTGATGAAAGTGATGATGTCAGTGATGATGGTGATGATGTGGAACAGGAGGATGGGGATAATGTCAGTGGTGGTAGTGATAATGATGTCATCAATGATGTTGATGATGCCAGTGATGATGGGCATGGTGTCAGTGATGACGGTGATGATGTCAGTGATATTGGTGTTGATGCCAGTGATGATGATGATGATGTCAGTGATGATGGTGATGATGTCAGCAAAGATGGTGATGTTGTCAGTGATGATGGTGATGATGTCAGTGATGATGGTCATGATGTCAGCGATGATGGAGATGATGCCAGTGATGATGGTGATGATGTCAGTGATGAAGGTGAAGATGTCACTGATGATGGTGATGTTGTCAGCGATGATGGTGATGATGTCAGTGATGAAGTTGTTGATGTCAGTGATGATTTTGATGTTGATATGGAAGCGGAAGTTGGTGATGATATCAGTGTTGATTGTGATGATGTCAGTGATGATGGTGATGATGTCAGTCATGATGGTGATGACGATGTGGAAGAGGAGGATGGTGATGTCAGTGATGATGGTGATAATGATGTCAGCAATGATGATGATGGTNATGAGGTCAGTGATGATGGTGATGATGTCAGTGATGATTGTGATGGTGATGTGGAAGGGTAGGATGGTGATAATGAGCATGATGGTGATGATGATTTGTAAGGGGAGGTGATGATGTCGGTGACGATAGTGATGTTGATGTGGAAGTGGAGGATAGTGATGTCAATAAATATGGTGATGAAGTCAGTGATGATGGTGATGATGTCAGTGATGGAGATGAAGTCCACGATGATGGTGATGATTTCAGTAATGATGCTGATGATGTCAGTGTCAATGGTGATGACGTCAGTGATGATTGTGATGGTGATGTGGAATCGGAAGTTGGTGATGATATCATTGATGAAGGTGATGACGTTGTGGAAGGAGAGGAGATGATGTCAGTGATGATGGTGATGATGCCAGTGATGATGATGATGACGTCAGCGATGATGGTGATGATGTCAGTGATGATGGTGATGATGTCAGTGAAGAAGGTGATGATGTCAGTGATGATTGTGATGGTGATATGGAAGCAGATGTTGGTTATGATATCAGTGATGGAGGAGATGATGATGTGGATGGGGAGGAGATAATGGCATTGATGATGGTGATGATGATGTGGAACGGGAGGATGGTGATAATGTCAGTGAGGATTGTGATAATTATGTCATCAATGATGGTGATGATGTCGGTGATGATGACAGTGGTGATGTCAGTGATGTTGGTGATGATGCCAGTGATGATGATGATGATGATGTCAGTGATGATGGTGATGATGTCACTGATGATGGTGATGATGTCAGCAATGATGGTGATTATGTCAGTGATGATGTTGATGATGTCAGCGATGATGGTGATGATGTCACTGATGATGATCATGATGTCAGCACTGATGGAAATAATGTCAGTGATGATGGTGATGATGTCAGTGATGATGGTGATGATGTCAGTGATGATTGTGATGGTGATGTGGAACAGGAGGTCCTGATGTCAGTGATGATGGAGATGACGATATGGAATAGGAGGATGGTGATAATGTCAGTGACGATGGTGATAATGGTGTCAGCAATGATGGTGATAAAGATGATGTCAGCAATGATGGTGATGATGTCAGTGATGATGGTGATGATGCCAGTGATGATGATGATGATGTCATCGATGATGTTGTTGATGTCAGTGATGATGGTGATGATGTCAGTGATAATGGTGATAATGATGTCAGCAATGATGGTGATAATGATGATGTCAGCGATGATGGTGATGATGTCGGTGATGATGACAGTGATGATGATAATGATGTCAGTGATGATGATGAAGATGTCACTGATGATGGTGATGATGTCAGCGATGATGCTGATGATGTCAGTGATGATGGTGATGATGTCAGTGATGATGGTGATGATGTCAGGGATGATTGTGATGGTGATGTGGAAGCGAAGGTTGGTGATGATGTCAGTGATGATGGTCATGATGTCAGTGATGATGGTGATGAACATATGGAAGAGGAGGATGTTGATGCTGTCAGTGATGATGGCAATGACGAAGTGGAAGAGGAGGATGGTGATGATTTCAGTGATGATGGTGATGATGATGTGGAAGAGGAGGATGGTGATGATATCAGTGATGATGGTGATGGTTATGTGGAAGCAGAGGTTGGTGATGATGTCAGTGATGATGCTGATGATGATGTGGAGGAGGAGGATGTTGATGATGTCAGTGATGGTAGCGATGATGTCACTGTTTATGGTGATGTGGAAGCGGAGTTTGGTGATGATATCAGTGATGATGGTGATGATGATGTGGAGGAGGTCGTGATGTCAGTGATGATGGAGATGACGGTATGGAATAGGAGGATGGTGATAATGTCAGTGATGACGGTGATAATGCTGTCAGCAATGATGGTGATAATGATGATATCAGCAATGAAGTTGATGATGTCGGTGATGACAGTGATGATGTCAGTGATGATGGTGATGATGCCAGTGATGATGATGATGTCAGCGATGATGTTGTTGATGTCAGTGATGATGGTGATGATGTCAGTGATGATGGTGATGGTGATGTGGAAGAGGANGATGGTGATAATGTCAGTGATGATGGTGATAATTATATCAGCAATGATGATGATGGTGATAATGATGATGTCAGCAATGTTGGTGATGAGGTCAGTGATGATGTTGATGATGTCAGTGATGATGGTGATGATGTCAGTGATGATGGTGATGAACATATGGAAGAGGAGGATGTTGATGCTGTCAGTGATGATGGCGATGATGAAGTGGAAGAGGAGGATGGTGATGATGTCAGTGATGATGGTGATGACGATGTGGAAGAGGAGGATGGTGATATCAGTGATGATGGTGATGGTTATGTGGAAGCAGAGGTTGGTGATGATGTCAGTGATGATGCTGATGATGATGTGGAAGAGGAGGGTGTTGATGATGTCAGTGATGATAGTGATGATGTCAGTATTGATGGTGATGTGGAAGCAGAGGTTGGTGATGATATCAGTGATGATGGTGATGATGATGTGGAAGAGGAGGTCCTGATGTCAGTGATGATGGAGATGACGATATGGAATAGGAGGATGGTGATAATGTCAGTGATGATGGTGATAATGATGTCAGCAATTATGGTGATGGTGATAATGATGATGTCAGTGATGATGTGATGACGGCAGTGATGATGATGTGGAAGAGAATGCCCTGATGTCAGTGATGATGGAGATGATGATGTCAACAACGATGGTGATAGTTATGATGTCCGCAATGATATTAGTGATGTTGGTGATAATGATGTGTAAGAGTTTGATGATGATGAAATAATGATGGTGATGAAGATGTAGAAGCGGGGTTGATGATGTCAGTGATGATAGTGATGGTGATGTGGGAGTGGACGATGGTGATGATGTCAGTGATGATGGTGATGACGATGTGGAAGAGGAGGTGATGATGATGTCAGTGATGCTGGTGATGATGATGTGGAAGGGAAGGTGATGATGTCAATGATGATAGTCACAATGATGAGGAAGAGGACGATGCTGATGATGTCAGTGATGATAGTGATGTCAGTGATGATGTTGTAGATGTCAGCAATGATGTTGATGACGACAGTGATGATTGTGATGACGTCAGTGATGGTGGTGATGATGTCATTGATGATGGGGATGAGGGCAGCGATTATGGAGATGATGTCACTGATGATGGTGATGATGTCAGCAATGATGATGATATCAGTGATGATGGTGATGATGTCAGTGATGATATTGATGATGTCAGTGATGATGGTGATGACGTCAGGGATGGTGGTGATGATGTCATTGATGATGGAGATTAGGGCAGTGATAATGGTGATGATGTCAGTGATGATGGTAATGAAGTCAGTGATTATGGAGAAGATGCCTGCGAAGATGGTGATGATGTCAGTGATGAAGGTATTGAAGTCAGCAATATTGGTTATGAGGTCAGTGATGATGGTGATGATGTCAGTGATGATGGTGATGATGTCGGTGATGATGGTGCTGATGTCAGCGATGAAGGTGATGATGTCAGTGATGATTGTGATGGTGATGTGGAAGCGGACATTGGTTATGATATCAGTGATGGTGGAGATGATGATGTGGAAAGGGAGGAGATGATGTCATTGATGATAGTGATGATGATGTGGAACGGGAGCATGGTGATAATGTCAGTGATGATAGTGATAATGGTGTCATCAATGATGGTGATGATGTCGGTGATGATATCAACGATGATGGTGATGATGCCAGTGATGATGATGATGATGACAGTGATGATGGTGATGATGTCACTGATGATGGTGATGATGTCAGCAATGATGTTGATGATGTCAGTGATGATGAAGTTGATGTCAGCGATGATGGAGATGATGCCAGTGATGATGGTGATGATGTCAGTGATGATGGGGAAGATGTCACAGATGATTGTAATGGTGAATTGGAAGCGGATGTTGGATATGATATCATTCATGATGGAGATGATGATATGGAAGGGGAGGAGATGATGTCATTAGGGCAGTGCTGATGGTGATGATGTCAGTGATGATGGTGATGAAGTCAGTGATTATGGAGAAGATGCCAGCGATGATGGTGGTGATGTCAGTGGTGATGGTGATGTGCAAGTGGAGGTTTGTGATGATGTCAGTGATGATGTTGATGATGATGTAGAAGCGGAGGTTGGTGATGATATCAGTGATGATGCTGATGATGATATGGAAGAGGAGGATGTTGATGATGTCAGGGATGATGGTGATGATGTCAGTGATGATGGTGATAGTGATGTGGAAGCGGAGGTTGGTGATAATGTTAGTGATGATGGTGATGATGATGTGGAAGAGGAGTAATTGATGTCAGTGATGATGGGCATGATGACGTGGAAGGGGAGTAGATGATGTCAGTGATGATGGTGTTGACGATGTGGAAGGGAGGAGATGATGTAAGTGATGATGGTGATGACGAGGTGGAAGGGGAGTAGATGATGTCAGTTGATGACGGTGTGGAAGAAGAGGATGCTTATGATGTCAGTGAAGATGGTGATGATATCATCAAAGACTGTGATGATGACAATGATTATTGAGTTGATGTCAGCGATGATGGTGATGATGCCAGTGATGACGGGGATGATGTCAGTGATGACGGTGATGATGTCCATGATGAAGATGATGATGTCAGTGATGATTGTGATGGTGATGTGGAAGCGGCGGTTGGTGATGATGTGAGTGATGATGATGATGTGGAAGAGAAGGATGGGGATGATGTCAGTGATGAAGTTGATGACAATACAGAAGAGGAGGTTGATGATGTAAGTGATGATGGTGTTGATGATGTGGAAGAGGAGGATGGTGATGATTTCAGTGATGATGGTTAAGATGTCAGTGATGATGATGATGATGTGGTGATGATGCTGATAATGATGATGTCAGCAATGATAGTGTTGATGTCAGTGATGATGGTGATGATGATGTCAGTGATGATGATGATGATGTCAGTGATGATGGTGATGGTGATGTGAAAGACGAGGTTGGTGATGATGTCATTGATGTTGGTTATGACGATGCGGAAGAGGAGGATGGTGATGAAGTCAGTGATGATGGTGATGACAATATGGAAGAGGAGGGTGATCATGTCATTGATGATTGTGTTGACATCAGTGCTGCTGGTGCTCTGTCCTTGCTGCTGTGCCCGCCGCACCTGCTGATGCCAGGCTGCTCTCACCCGCGTGCTGGTGCTGATGTCCGTGATGCTGGTGAAGATGTCACTGATGAAAGTGACGATGTCAATGATGATAGTGATGACGATGTGGAAGAGAAGGATGTCTATGAAGTCAGTAATGATGGTCATGACGAGGTGGAAGAGGAGCAGATGAATGTCACGGATGATGGGTTGAAGTTGAAGCAGAAAGTGCAAGGAATTTGATGTCAGTGATGATGGTGATGTGATTTGGAAGAGGAGGTCATGATGTAGCTGATGAGGTGAGGATGTTGGTATGTGGCAGGGGATGTGCTGTGTGAGTTGCTGATGGTGATGACGAATGGTGGGACGCGGAGGCTGTTAGTTGCTGCCATGAATGATGTAGGCTCTCAGCGATTGCTGGTGGGCAGGGCTGTCCGTGATGAATGGTGCTGGTCCGGTGGCAGCAGCGGTTGGTGCTGCCTGTCAGTTAATGATGGTGATGATATAGGTGGAAGAGAAGGAGGGTGATGCTGTCAATGATGATAGTGATGACAATATGCAAGAGGAGGGGGTCCTGGTCAGTGGATGAATGTGATGAGTTCATGAGGTTGATGATGTCACTGATGATGATGATGATCTCAGCGAGATGGTGATGATTGCAGTAATGATGGTGATGATGTCGTTGATGATTGTGATGATGTCTTTTATGATGGTGATGATGTCAGGTTTGATGTTGATGACGTCAGTTTTGATGATGTTGATGATGATATTGAAGAGGCGGTTGGTGATGATGTCAGTGATGGAGTTGATGAGTCAGTGAGTGATGGGGCTGTTGAGTCAGTGATGGGGCTGATTAGTTAGTGTTGGGGCTGATGAGTCAGTGATTGGGCTGATGAGTTAGTGTTGGGTCTGATGTGTCATTGATGGGGGTGATGATGTCATTGATGATGGGGAATAGGGCAGCAATGATGCTGATGTTCAGGATGATGGTGAATGAAGTCAGTGTTATGGAGAAGATTTACAGTGATGATATGTTGATGTCAGTGATGAAGGTAATGCAGTCAGCGATATGTTTTATGCTGTCCTTGATGATGGTGTGCTGTCAGTGCTGGCCTGTGCGTGGTGATTGGCCGGGGCGGGCTAGTGGCGATGCCATGCTTCTTGTGACGCTGTCAGCGATGATGGGGCTGTGTCCTGATGATAATGATTCCTGCAATGATGGTGATGATTTCAGTAAAGATTGTGATGATCGTGTCAATGGTGATGAAATGTCAGTGAGGATTATGATGGTGATTGGAAACAGAATTTGGTGATGATATAAATGATGAAGGTGATGACCATGTGGAAGAATATGTAGGATGACCATGTGGAAGAACATGCAGGATGACCATGTGGAAGAATAGGATGGTGATGTCAGTGATGATGGTGGATATGTCAGTGATGAGGGTGATGATGTCAGTGCTGAAGGCGATGATGTCAGTGATGATGTTGATGTGTGTGATGATGGTGGTGAGGATATTGATGTTTGTGATGGTGATGTTTAAGCGGAGTTTGTTGATGATTTCAGTGATGAAGTTTTTAATGTCATTGATGATGGTGATTGTTTCAGTAATGATGGTGATGAGGTCAGGTGTCCAATGGTGAATTGAGTCATGATGATTGTTGATGGTGATTTGGAAGCAGAAGTTGGTGCTCATATAAAGGATGAAAGGTGATGACATTGGAAGGAGAGGAGATGAATGTCAGTGGCTGATGATGATGAAATGCATGGATGATGAGAATGATATGACAAGCGATGGATGGTGCTTGACTGTCATGATGATGGTGCTGACTGGTCAGTGCTGACGGGTGAGGATGTCCGTGCTGCTTGTGCTGGTGCTGTGGCCCGTGGCTGTTTGTTCGCTCCCCCTGCTGCCCGGCGTGCTGCTGTGGCCGGGTGGCGCATCTGTGCCTTGCTTGATGGTCCTGCGGCTGTGGCCACGGGCGGCTGGTGCTATTTTCCAGTGCTGGCTAGTGCTCCTGCTGCCCCACCTGCATGGTGCTGCCTGTCCGTGGATGCGTCCCTTCTGATCGCGGCTGCGGGTGCCCTGCTGCCCGTGCCTGATGATAGCGGATGCTAGGTGCGACTGTCACTGATGATGGTGATGATGTCCTCACTGATGTTACTGAATGTTCCGTGAATGATGGTGCTTCTGTCAGCGATGCTGGTGCTGCTGTTCCCTGAGAGGTCCTTGATATGGTCTAAAATTTCATTGGAGCATGATGCCAGTGATTGATGATGATGAAATGATGGTCGGAATGATTGTGAATGATGTCGTTGCAGGTGATGATGAGATGGATGATGTCAGTGGATGATGGTGTGATGTTGATGATTGGTAGTGGAAGAGGATGGTCCTGATGTGTGTATGATGGAGATTACAATATGAATTAGGAGGATGGATAATGTCAGTGATGATGGTGATAATAATGTCCAGCAAGATGGTGATAATGATGATTTCAGGATGAGGTGATGATGTCCGGTATGATGGTGATGACTGTCAGGATGTAGGGGATGATGTAGTGATGTTCTGTGATGGTGATGTGGAAGGGTAGAATGGTGATAATCAGCAGGATGGGTGAGGAGATGTTGGAATTGGGAAGGTTATGAATTGTAGTGGTGATAGTGATGTTGGAATGGTGGAAGAGGAGGATAGGGATGAGTATCAATGATTATCTGTATGACGTCAGCGACAATGATGATGATGTAGTAGTGGATGTTCAGTGTTGATGATATGTTGTAGATGTGGAGATGATGATATGTCAGTGATGAAGATATGATGTCAGTGATGACACTGGAGTTGTCAGAGATGAATGGTGATGATGTCAGTGAATGATAGGATTGGTATGGTGGAGCGAGAGGTTGGTGAAGGTATATAGTGATGGTGATGTATGATGTGGAAAGAGGAGGTCCTGGTGTCAGTGATGAGGAAAAAGTATGATGACGATGATGGAATGATGAGATGTGATGATGTCAGTGATGAGGTGATAAAATGGTGTCCTCGCATGATGGTTATAGATGTGTGATGTAAGCTATGATTAGTGATGATGTATGATGGTGTTGTGATGATGTCAGTGATGATGACGACAGTGACGATGATGTTGATGACAGCGATGATGATGATGACAATGAAGATGATGGTGATGATGTCAGTGATGCTCGTGATAATGATGATGTCCAGCGCTGCGGCGATGACTGTTGGTGCTGATTGATGATAGTGTTGTCAGTGACGATTGTGATGGATATGTGGTAACGGATTTTGGTTCTGCTCTTCCGATGGCTGCTGGACAGCTGCCTGCTTTGGGCCGGGGCGGCCGCTCTGTCCCGGCTGCTGGTGCTGCTGATGGTCACGGGAGGCTGGTCTTCCTTTCCGTGATGCTCGTGCCTACTGCTGCCCTCCCTGAGGTGACTTGCTGTCGTGCTAGGCTTTCCAGTGCTCCTGGTTGCTGAGCCACGTGCTGCTGCCCGCCCTGCTGTTGCTGCCCTGTCCCTGCGTGCTGTGCTGCTAGGCCTGCCTGCTGCTTGTTGCCTGTCCCTTGCTGCGGTGCTGCTGTCACCGATGCCGGGCCTGCTGTCCGCGATGCTGTCGCTTGACTTGTCCTGGCTAGCTGGATGAGATGATCTCCGTGCTGATGGTGAGATTGTCCCAAGGATGATGAGTGCTGAATGGTCAGCATGATGGTGTGGATTTCAGTGATGATGGTGATGATGTCAGTGGATGATGGTGATAAGAATGAACGAAGGAGGATGTTGATGATTCAGTGATGATATGGCAATTGATTAAGTGGAAGAGAGGATGGTGATTATTTCAATTTCAGTGAATGGATGGTGGATGATGAGGTGGAAAAATCAGAGGATGCTGATAATGTCAGTGATGGTAGTGATAATGATTTCATCAATGATGGTGATGATGCTCATGATGATAGTGATGATGTCAGTGATGACGGTGATGTTGTCAGAGATGATGGTGATGATGTCAGTGATGATAGAGCTGGTGATGTGGAAGCGGAGGTTGGTGATGATATCAGTGATGATGGTGTGGAAGAGGAGGTTCTGATGTCAGTTATGATGGAGATGATTCTGGTGGTGATGTGGAAGGGGAGAATGGTGATAATCAGCGAAAAGGTGATGATGATGTGGAAGAGGAGGTTATTATGTCAGTGGTGATAGTGAGTAGTTGATGTGGAAAGAGGAAGATAATACTGATGATGAAAAGGATTAGGAGTAGATAATGTCAGCGATGATGATGAAATTAATGATGTCCAGTGATGAGGTGATGATGTAAGCGATGATGGTGAAGATTTCATTAATAATGGTGATGATGTCAGTAAAAATGGTGATGACGTTGTGGAAAAAGAGGATGGTGATAATATCAGTGATGATAGTGCTGGTGAAGTGGAAGCAGAGGTTGTTGATGATAGCATGATGATGGTGATGAATGATGTGGAAGAGGAGGTGCTGATGTCAGTTATGATGGAGAAGACTATATGAATAGGAGGATGGTGAGAATGTCAGTGAATGATGGTGATAATGATGTCAACAATGAGGGTGATAATTTATGATGTCAGCGATGATGTTAGTGATGTTGGTGATAATGATGTGGAAGCGGAGATTGTTTATGATGTCAGTGATGTTGGAATAATGATAGTGAAGACGATGTAGAAGGGGTGTTGGGCGTCAGTGATGATAAGTGGAAGGGTGAATTGGGAGTTGGAGGAAGGGTGATGATGTAGTGATGAGGGTGATGAAGGGTGTGGAAGAGGAGTGATGATGATGTCAGTGATGCTGAGGATGATGATGTGGATGGTGGTGTTGAGGTCAGTGATGATGATGAAGAAGAATAGGAAGGAGGCTGATTGATGTCAGTGATGGATAGGGATGAAATGGGTAGTGAGGAGGGTGATGATGTCAGCAAGGATGGTGATGACGTCCAGTGATGAGGTCGGTGATGATATCAGTGATGATGATGATCATGTCAATGATGATGGTTATGTTGATGTGGAAGCGGAGTTTTGTGATGTTGTCAGTGATGGTTGTGATGTTGGTGATGATGGTCATGATGACAGTCATGATGGTCATGAGGTCAGCAATGATGGAGATGATGTCAGTGATGATGCTGATGTCAGTGATGATGGTGATGTCAGTTATGATGGTTATAATGATGATTTCAGCGATTTTGGTGATGAGGAGGGTGATGATGTCGTGATGATGGTGAATGATGTCAGTGGGATGATGGTCATGAAGATATGGAAGAGGAGGATGTTGATGCTTGTCAGTGATGAAGGCGGTGATGATGAAGTGGAAGGATGGGTGAATGATGACAGTGCTGATGGTGTTGATGTTAGTGTTGTTTGTGATGGGGATGTGTAAGCTGAGTTTGGTGATGATATCAGGGAGGAGGTGATGGGGTGATGTGGAAGCGCAGTTGATGATGAGGTCATGATGATGCTGAAGAATGATTGGAAGAGAAGATGATTGAGGAGTGGTGATGAGGAGGATGATGAGGATGTTAGGGTTGATGGTGAATTTAGGAAGCGGAGCGTGTTTGATAATGTCAGGGGATGATGGTGATTGTGACGATGTGGAAGGGGAGGAGATAGGCGTGATGATGTAGATGACGGTGGTGGAAGGGAGGAGATGATGTCAGTGATGATGGTGAGGAGGGCGTGGAAGAAGAGGTCAATGATATCAGTCATGATGGTGAGGACGATGTGGGAAGCGGAGGATGGTGATAATTCAGTGGATGATTTGTGATAATGATGTCAGCAATGATGATATTGGTGATAATGATGATGTCAGTGATGAAGTGATGATGGCGGTGATGAGGGGGAGTTTGTCAGGGAGGAAGGTGATGATGTTCAGTGATGACGTGATTGATGATGTTGAACAGGATGGTGATAATGTCAGTGAATGGTAGGTGGATAATGATGGTCATCAATATGGTGATGATGCCAGTGATGCGGTGATGATGGCAGTGATGAGGGTGAGTTTGTCAGAGATGAGTGGTGATGATGTCAGTGATGATAGTGCTCAAGATGTGGAAGCTGAGTTGGGGAAATGATATCAAGGGAGTGATGGTAGGGTTGAATGATGTGAAGAGGAGGTCCCTAGGTCATTGATGTCGGGAGATGACGATATGCAATAGGAGGATGGTTAATAATGCCAGTGATGATGCTGATCAGGATTCACAGGTGGGATAATTATGAATTCAGCGAGGAGGCTGTTTGATGATTATTGTGTGGAGAGTGATGATGGTGATGAAATAATGATGGTGAGGACGATGTCCAAGGGGAGGAGATGATGAGAGTGATGATGTCAGTTATGATAGTGATGGTGATGTGGGAAGTGGAGGAATGTGGATGATGTCAGTGATGATGGTGATGACGAGATGGAAGGGAAGTGATGATGTCAGTGATGTTGTGATGATGTCAATGTGTAAGGGGAGTTGAGGATGTCAGTGTGATAGTCACAGTGATGAGGGAGAGGAGGATGCTGATGATGTCCGTGATGAATTGGTGATTATGTCAGTGATATGGTGATGATGTCAGCAATGAATGTTGATGATGACAGTGATGAATTGATGGATTACAATAGGGAGGGGGGGATGTCAGTCAAATGACGTGGGTGGGAAAGGGGACGTAGGATGAGTCAGTGTTGATGGTGAATGATACGTGGAGAGAAGGTCATAGATACCAGTCATGATGTGATGACGATTGTGGAGAGGAGGAAGGTGATGTCCAAGTGATGGTGATATGATGTCAGCAATGAGAGGATGGTGATAATGAGATGTCAGTGATGAATGTGCTGATGTCACTCGATAGAGGGAGCTGCGGGCCGGGGCTGCCTGTTCGTGCTGGTGCTCGTGCTGTGGACGCGGCTGCGGCCGCCAGCCCTCCTGCGGTGGTGCCCTGTCGCCGGGGTGTGGATGATGTCAGTGATGAAGGGGATTGTGTGTGGGGAGTGGAGGATGGGGAGGAATTTAGTGCTGATGGTGAGTGAACGATGTGGACGCGAGGTGATTCTGAAATGCAGTGCTTCTGGTGGCTGAAGGCGGTTTGCAGGGGAGGTGACGTCCAGTGATGATAGTCAAAGTGATAGAAGAGGAAGATCTGATGATGTCAGTGATGATTGTGATGAATGTCAGTGATGATGGTGATGATGTCAGCAATGATGTTGATGACGTCATTGATGAAGATATGGAAGAGAACCATGTTGATGCTGTCAATGATGATGTCAGTGGAGGATGGTGCTGCTGATTGGCCTGGAGTTGATGCTGTCCGTGCTGCATCCTTCCGCGTGCCTGCGGCAGAGAAGGAGGCTTGAATGGAAGTCAGATGAGGCTGGGACAACGAATGTGAAAAGGCGGTGATGAACGATGTGTCGTGCTGATGGTGACGATGCTGTGAGCGGCCAGCGGTGATGATGTCCGTGATGATAGTCATGATGGATGAATGCGCGGAGGAGGTTGAATGAAGGTCCTGTGATGATAGTGGCCGATGTCAGTGATGCGGGGGGCAAGAGTCCGCAAGTGATGATGATGACGTCAGTGCTGAAGGTGATGATATCAGTGATGGGGGTGATGATAAATGTAATTGATGATGGGATTTAGGGCAGTGATGATGGGGATGAAGAAGTGCAGAATGGTGTGAATCAGTGATTATGGAGAAGATGCCTGCGATAATGGTGATGATGTAGTGATGATGGTGGTGATTATGTCAATTATGATTGTGATTGTGATTTGGAAGCGCAGGTTTTTGATTATGTCAGTGATGATGTTTGATGATGGCAGCAATGATGGTAATGATGTCACTGATGATGGTCATGATGTCAGCACGGGAGGGATATAATGTAATGATGATGGTGATGATGTCATGATGATGGTGATGATGTCAGTGATGATTGTGATGAGGATGTGTAAGCGGAGATTGGTGATGACTTCATTGATGATGTTGTTGATTTCAGTGATGATTTTGATTATGATGTGGAACAGGATGATGGTTATTTTGTCAGTGATGACGGTGATGCTGAAGTGGGATGGGAGTATATGATTTCATTGATGATTTTGATGATGTCATTCATGATGGGATTGATGTCACTGATGATGGTCACGATATCAGCAATGATTGTGATGGTGTGATGGGAAGGAGAGAAGTGTGGATAAGCAACGTGATGGTGATGATGATGTGGGAACGGGAGGTTATGAATGTCAGTGTGATAGTTATGTTGATTGGAAAGGAGATAGTGAATGATAAATATGATGTGGTGATGAGTCAGCGATGATAGGATGATATGGTCAGTGATGATGGTGATGATGTAAGCGATGATGGTGAGAATGATATCAGCAATGATGAAGATATGGAAGATGGCAGTGTGGACGGTGTGTTGGGGCAGAATGATTGGATGATGTCAGTGATGATAGTGGGAGGGTGAGGTGGAAGCAGAGGTGGTGATTGATAAGGGATATCAGGATGATGGTGAATGATGATTGTGGAAGAAGGAGGTCCGGATGCGTCAGTGATGATGGAGATGATGATAGGGAATAGGAGGATGGTGAGAATGTCAGTGATGAGTGGTGATAATGGTGGTCAGCAGGGGTAAATGATGATGTCAGCAATGAAGGTGATGATGTTTGGTGATGAAGTGATGTTTGATTGTCAGTAGGATGGTGGAGATGTCAGTGATGATGAAAGTTATGATGGTGGTAACGTCAGTGAAGGTTGTGATGGTAATGTGGAAGAGCAGGTTGGTAATGATGTCAGTGAAGATAGTGATGGTGATTTGGAAGTGGATGTTGGTTATTATATCAGTGATGATGGAGATGATGATGGTGGTGGTGTTATTGATGATTGTGTTGGGGATTTGGAAGTGGAGAGTGGTGATTTTGTCAGTGAGGATGGTGATACGTCAGTGCTGATAGTGATCATGCTGTCCAGCCCTAAGGTGATGATGTCGGTGCTGCTGGTGCTGCTGTCATGAGGATGGTGGGCTGCGGCAGAGCTGATGCGCTGCAGTCCTCGATGCTGTTGTTGATGCGTGATGAATGGTGATAATGATGTCAGAATGATGGTTGATAAATGATGATGTCACGATGATGGGGATGATGATGAAGATGATGAAATGGATGGTGAGTGTGTCCGGGATGAATGTGATGAATGTCAATAATGATTGTGAGGGTGATGTGGAGCGGGAGAATGGTGATAATCAGCGTGATGGTAATGATGATCTGGAAGGGGAGGTTATGATGTCAGTAGTAATAGTGCTGTTGATGTAGAAGAGGAGGATAGTGATGATGACAGAGATTTTGGTGATGACATCAGCGATGATGAAGATGATGATAGTGATGATGGTGATGATGTAAGCGATGATGGTGAAGATGTCAGTGATGAAGGTGATGATGATTCGGAACAGGAGGATGGTGATAATGTCAGTGATGGTAGTGATAATGATGTCATCAATGAGGGTGATAATGCCACTGATGATGGTGATGATGTCAGTGATGACGGTGATGATGTTGATGACAGTGTGGAAGGGGAGGAGATGAAGTCAGTGATGATGGTGATGATGACGTGGAAGAGGAGGTCACGATATTCGTCATGATGGTGATGATGATTGTGGTAAGAGGGAGGAGGATGGTGATAATGTCAGTGATGAAATGGTGATGATGCCAGTGAATGGATTGGTGGATGATATCAGTGATGATGGTGATAAAAATATCAGCAATGATGATGAAAATGATGTCAGTGATGATAGCGATGTCGATGTGGAAGAAGAAGGTGGTGATGGTCGTGATGGATGCCTGAAGTGTCACTGAATGATGGTGATGAATGTCAGCAAGGAATGCTGTGATGTCAGTGATGATGTGATGATGTCAGTGATGATGGGGTGATGAATGTCAGGGATATTGGTGATGGTGATGTGAACAAAGGTTGGTGATGATGGTCATGATGACACCGAAGATGAAGATGATGACAGTGATGATGTCAGTGAGGATGGTGATGAAAATATGGAAAAGGAAATGTTGATGATTTTAGTGATGATGGCGATGACGAGTGGAAGAGGAGGATGGGGAATGATTCAGTGATAATGGTGATGACATGTGGAAGAGGATGTGATGAAGCAGTGATGATGGTGATGGTTATGTGGAAGCAGAGGTTGGTGATGATGTCAGTGATGATCCTGATGATGATGTGGAAGAGGAGGATGTTGATGATGTCAGTGATGATGACGATATGGAATAGGAGGATGGTGATAATGTCAATGATGATGGTGATAAGGATATCAAAAATGATGGTGATAATTATGATTTCAGCGATGATGTTAGTGATGTTGGTGATGATGATGTGGAAAAGGATGATGATGATGAATTAATGATGGTGATGATTAATAATACATTGTGTTGATGATGTCAGGTGAATGAGAGGAATGGTGAGTTGGACGTGGATGATGGTGAGATGTCATTGATGATGGTGATGCGATTTTGGCCTATTAAGGTTGCTGCTGATTCATTGCTTTCTTGTGGATGATGACAATTTTTACGGGTCTGTGATGCTTCCGTGCATGGATCTCCGCTTGGATGAAGACGCAGGCGGTGCTTTTTAATATCATGCTAGATCTTTGCTGCTGTAACGAGTGCTGCAGTTGATGCATCTTCATGCGATGCATGTTGACCTGCACGTCGCGTTCTGCTTGGCCGACATCATTGTGTGGATGAGATGTCATTGATGATGGGGATTAGGGCAGCGCTGATGGTGATGATGTCAGTGATGATTTTGATGAAGCCAGTGATTATGGAGAAGATGCCAGCGATTATGTTGATGATGTCAGTGATGATGGTGATGAAGTCATTGATTATGGAGAAGATGCCCAGTGAATGATGGTATGATGTCAGTGATGAAGTCAATGATGATAGTGATGAAGTCAGCGATATTGTTTATGAGGTCATTGATGATGGGGGATTAGTCAGTGGTGTTTGTGATGGTGATGTGGAGGGGATGACGTTGATAATGAGCATGAAGGTGATAATGATGTGAGGAATGTGGAGGTGATTATGTCAGTGATGATAGATATGTTGATGTGGAAGTGGAGTTTGGTGATGATATCATTGTTGATTGTGATGATGTCACTGGTGATTTTGATGACTATGTGGAAGAGGGGGATGTTGATGAGGTCAGTGATGAGGTTATGACAGTGATCATGTCAATATTGATTGTGATGTTGTTGTGGAAGAGGAGTATGTGAATGATGTCAGTGATGATGGTGATGGTCAGTGATGATGGTGATGACTATGTGGAAAAGGAGGATTGTTATTTTGTCAGTGATGATTGTGATGGTGATGTGGAAGCAGAGGTTGGGTATGATATCAGTGAAAGATGGTGGAGTGATGATGTGGAAAGGCTCAGGAGAATTGAAGTCATTGATGATAGTGATGAAGATATGTAAGAGTAGTATGTTGATGTTGTCAGTGATTTTGGTGATGATAGTGATAATGGTGTCATCGATGATGAGAAGATTATGTCGGTGATGATATCAACGATGATGGGGTGTTGATGCCAGTTATGATGATGAATGAAGATTTCAGTGATGATGGTGAATGATGTGCACTGATGATGGTGATGATGACAAGCAATGATGGTGATGATGTCCTGATGAAGGGCATGATGTCAGTGATGGATGGAGCTGATTCCAGTGAATGATGGGTGATGATGCCAGTGAGATGGGGATGATGTCCTGATGATGGTAATGATGTCGCACTGATGGTGATGATTTCAGTGCTGATTGTGATGGTGATATGGAAACACAGGTTGGTGATCATGTCAGAGATGAAGGTGATTATGTCAGTGATGACGGTGATGATGTGAGTGATGATGGCGATGATGTCAGTGATGATGGTGATCATGTCACTAATGATGTTGATTATGTCAGTGATGGTTGTGATGGTGATGTGGATGGGAGCCCTGAAGGTCCATAGATGATGGAGATGATAAATAGGAATACAAGGATGGTGATAATATCAGTGTTGATGGTGATAATGATGATGTCAGTGATGATGGTGATATCGGTGATGATGGTGATGATGTCAGTGATGATTGTGATGGTTAGGTTTAAGGTGATAAATGTTGATAATCGATGTCAATGTTGGAAATGATTATGTTGAAGTGTGTTTTATTATATCAGGGTGATATTGAATTTTTATTTTGAAGAGGATGATAGTGATGATACACAATGATTATGGTGATGACGTCAGTGATGATGATGATGATGATGTCATTGATGATGGTGATTGTAAGCAATGATGGTTATAATGAGGATTGGTCACTAGAATGGTTGATGATGTCGGTGATGATGTAAGTGATGATGTTTTTGATGTCAGTGATGATGGGATGATGCCAGTGATGATGAGGATGATGTCAATGATGATGTTTTATAGTGCAGTGATGATGGTGATGATGTCAGTGGATGATGGGTGATTGATGATGTCAGCATTGATGGTTAATTTTTGATGTCACCGATGTTGGCAATGATGTTGTCGGTGATGAGGTGATGAGGTCAGTGATGGAAGATGATGATGTCAGTGATGATTGTGATGGTGGTGATGTCAGCAATGATGGGGTTTTGTCTGTGATGATGGTGATTTTGATGATGGAGATGATGATGTGGAAGGGGAGGAGATGATGTCATTTATGTTAGTGATGATGATGTGGAACTGGAGCATGGTGATAACGTCATTGATGATAGTGAAAATGGCGAAGTTGTCACTGATGATGCTGATGATGTCAGCGATGATTGTGATGATATCAGTGACGATGCTGATGATGTCAGTGATGATTGTGATGGTGATGTGGAAGCGGAGGTTGGTGATGATGTCAGTGATGACGGCGATGACGAAGTGGAAGAGGAGGATGGTGATGATGTCAGTGATGATGGTGGTGATGTCAGGGATGATGGTGATGAAGATATTGAAGAGGAGGATGGTGATGATTGTGATGATGTCTTTGATGGTGGTGATGATGATTTTTGATAATGGTGATGATGTCAGAGATATTTTTGTTGATGAGGTCCAGTGATGATAGGCCTGGTGCATGTGGAAGCTTGAGGTTGGTATATATCCAGTGATGTTGTTGATGATGATGTGGAGAGGAGGTCCTGATGGTCAGTGATGATGGAGATGACGATATGGAATATGAGGATGGTGGACTAATTCAGTGATGATGGTGATAATGATGGGCGAAGAATGATGGTGATAATTAGGATGTCAGCGATGAAATGTTAGTGGATGTTGGTGATGAGGATGTGGAAGAGGATGTGATGATGATGGTGATAATGGAGATGAGGGTAGTAATGGAGATGAGGGTGATAATGGAGCTGATGGTGATATTGGAGATGATGGTGATAATGATGATGTCAGTGATGAAGGGAAAATGATGTGGAAGAGGACGTCATGATGTCAGTGGTGAAGGTGATGACGATATGGAGTAGGAGGATGGTGATAATGTCAGTGATGATGGTGATAATGAAATCCCCAAAGATGGTGATAATGATGATGGAAGCAAGGATGGTGATGATGTCAGTGATGGTGGTGATTTTAGTGATGATTTTGATTTTGATGTGGAAGTGCAGGTTTTTTGATGATGTCAGTGATGAATTGGTGATAATGTCAGTGATGATGGTGATAATGTCAGCAATGATGGTGATAATGATGATGTCAGCGATGACGGTGATGATGTCGGTGATGATGGTGATGATATCAGTAATGATGGAGAAGATGATGTGGAAGGGGCCGAGTTGATGTCATTGATGACAGTGATATGATGTTTAACCGGAGGATGGTGACGTCAGTGATGACAGTGAGGATGTCATTGATGATGGTGATGATGCCAGTGATGATGATGATGATGAGGTCAGTAATGAGGGTGATGAGGTCACTGATTGATGACTGATGATGTCAGCACTGATGGTGATGATGTCAGTGATGATGGTGATGAAGTCAGTGATTATGGAGAACTTGAGAGCGATTACGATGATGATGTCAGTGATGATGGTGATGAAGTCAGTGATTATGGAGAAGATGCCAGCGATAATGGTGATGGTCTCAGTGATGATGGTGAGGAGTATGTTGAAGGGGAGGATGGTAATGATGTAAGTGATGATGGGGATGAATTCAGTGATGATGGTGATGATGATGGTTGTGATGGGATGATATTGGATAATGATGATCATATTGATGAGTGTGATGGTGATGATGAGGTGGAAGAGAGGATGGTGATGTCTGTGATGATGTTGAAAAATGATTTCAGCATGGATGGGATGGTGATAATGAGATGATGTCAGTGATGATGTATGGTGGCGGTGATGATGGTGATGGATGACAGTGATGACAGTGAGGACAATGAGGACAGTGATGGACAGTGATGACAGTGATGATGATGATGTGGAACAGGAGGATGGTGATAATGTCAGTGATGGTAGTGAAAATGATGTCATCAATGAAGGTGATGATGTCTTTGATGACGGTGATGTCAGTGATGATGCTGATGATGCCAATGATGATGCTGATGATGCCAATGATGATGATGATGATGTCAGTGATGATGGTGATGATGTCACTGATGATGGTGATGATGTCAGCAATGATGGTGATGAAGTCAGTGGTGATGGTGATGATGTCACTGATGATGGTGATGATGTCAGCGATGATGTTGATGATGTGGAAGAGGAGGTTGGTTGTGATGTCAGTGATGTTGTTTATGATGTCAGTGATTATGTTTATGATGATGTGGAAGAGGAACTCATGATGCTACTGATTTTGTTGATGACGATGTTGAAGTGGTGGATGGTGATAATGTCAATGAAGATGGTGATAATGATGTCAGCAAGATGGTGATAATGATGTCACGAATGATTTGAGGATGTTGGTGATGATTGTGAATGAGGTAAGTGAATGACGGGGGAGATGTCAGTGATGATTGTGTGGAAGAGGAGGATGGGGAGAAGGGTGATAAGCCCGTGATGGTATGATGATTTGGGAAGGGAGTTAGGAATGTTCAGTGTGATAGTGGTTGGGTGAGGTGAAAAAGAGGAATATTGATGATGAAAATTATTTATGGTGATGACATCAGCCGATGATGAGGATGATTCATGATGATGGTTCATGAATGTAATCGATGATTGGTGGAAGATGTCAGTGATGAAATGATGATGTGAGTGATGATTGTGATTATGTCAGTTATGATTGTGATTGTGATGTGTTAGCGCAGGTTGGTGGTGATGAGAGTGATGGTGAGGTGGAAGCGAGAGGTTGGTGATGATATCAGTGATGAGGGTGATGATGATGTGGAGGAGTAGGTCATGATGTCAGAGATGATGAGATACAATGATGGAATAGGAGGATGGTAATAATGTCAGTATGATGGTGAAAATAATGATGTCTGCAATGATGGTGATAATGATGATGTCAGCGATGATGGGGAAAATTATGATATCGGGTTATGAGATTGGTGATGATGAAGTGATGATGGTGACGATGAAGATGATGGTGATGAGTGATGGTCAGTGAGATGTTGGTATTTATGTCAGTGATGATGGTGAGATGTCAGTGATGATGGTGATAATGATGTCAGCAATGAAGGGTGAAATAGTGATGTCAGCGATGATGGCAATGGTTGTTGGTGGATGATGGTGAATGATGTCAGTGGTCGAGAGTGATGTGGAAGCGGAGGTTTGGGGTCTGATGTCAGTGATGATGGTGATAGTATCAGCGATTATGGTGATATTGTCAGTGAAGATGATGATGTCAGTGATGATGTTGATGTTAGTGTTGATTGTGATGGTGATGTTGTTAGTGATGTTGGTGATGACGTTGTGGAAAATTAGGATGGTGTTGTTGTCAGTTATGATGGTGGTGCTGTTAGTTTTGATTGTTTTGGGGATGTGGAAGCAGAGATGGTGATAATATCAGTGATGAATGGTGAAAATGATGTCAAGCACTGATGATGATGGTGATAATGAGATGTCAGCGATGTTGGTGATGAGGCGAGTGATGATGCGGATAGATTCACTGATGAAGTTTGATGATGTAGTGTTGATGGTGATGATGAAATGGTGGAAACAAGAGGATGGTGATAATGTCAGTGATGGTATTGATAATGATGATGTCATCAATGATGGTGATAATGCCAGTGATGATGGTGATGTGGAATCAGAGGTTGGTGTTGACATCAGTGATGGTGGTGTAGATGTCAGCAATGTCATTTTTCATGTCAATGATGATTGTGTGGTGATGTGGAAGCGCAGAATGGTTATGATGTCAGTGACGACGGTAATGATGTCACTGAAGATGATGAAAATGTGGAAGGGGAGGATTGTAATGACGTCAGTGATGATGGAGATGACGATATGGAATAGGCAGATGGTGATAATGTCAGTGATGATGTGGAAAAGGAGTATGGAGATTTTGTTAGTGATGATGTTGATAATTAGGATGTCAGCGATGATGTTAGTGATGTTGGGGATAATGATGACTAGTTGGAAGAGAAGGATGATAGCTGAACTCCTGATGGGGGAATTGACAATGTAGAAGGGGTGTTGCTGCTATCAGTGATGAACGTTCTGTGTTTGTGAGTGGGGATGGTGCTGCGGTGCGTGACAGCTGGTGATGCCCGATGTGGAAGGGGAGGTGGCTGAATGATGTCAGTGAGGCGTGGTCTGTGATGGGTAGGGGTGGTGATGCTGTCAGTGATGATGGTGAGGGTGACATATGTGACAGCGTGGGTATTAAAGGGGCAGGGCTTGTGATGCAGTGATGATGGTGATGATGTAAGTAATGATGGTGAGAGGGCATTGATTGATGTGATGACGTCAGTGGATGGTGGTGATAATGTCATTGATGATGGAGATTAGGGCAGCGATGATGGTGATTGATGTAAGTGATGATGGTGGTGAAGTCAGTGATTATGGAGAAGTTGCCAGCGATGATGGTGATGATGTCAGGTGATGAAGGTGATGAGACCCCCCCCCCCACCTCAGCGATATGTTTATGACGTCAGTGATGATGGTGATGATGTTCAAGTTGTGATTGTGATGGTGTTGTGGAAGGGGAGGATAGTGGCGATGACAAAGATGATTTATGGTGATGACTTTCAGCAATTAATGGTGATGATGTCATGAATGAAGGTGATGATATTAAAAAATTATTGTGAAGATTCAGTAATGATGGAGAATGATGTCAGTGGTGACGGTGATGTTTTCAGAGATAGTGGTGATTATGTCAATGATGAAAGTGCTGGTGATGTGGAAGTTTAGGTTGGTGATGATATCATGATGATGGTGATGATGATGTGGAAGAGGAGGTCCTGATGTCAGTGATGATGGAGAATGATGCTATGCATCGAGGATGCTGCGGCATGTCATTGGCTGCTGGTGAAAAGGCTGTCAACAATGAATGGTGAGAATTGCTGCAGGTCAGTGCTGTGCTGCTGTCCGTGCTTCTGGTGCTGCATTTCGCATGCTGCTGGTGCGGGCTAGTTCCGCGATGCTGGTGCTGACTTTCCGTGCGCCTGGTGCCTATGTCAGTTATGATGGCGATGATGTCAGTGTTGATTGGGATGGTGATGTGGAACAGGAGGTCCTGATGTCAGTGATGATAGAGATGATGATATGGAACAGGAGGATGCTGATAATGAGAGTGATGATTGTGATAAAGGTGTCAGCAATAATGGTGATAATGATGATGTCAGCGATGATGGTGATGATGTCGGTGATGATGGTGATGATGTCAGTGATGATGGTGATGATGTCAGTGATGATTTATGTGATGGGGAAGGAGGAGAACATGGGTTATAATCAGTGTTAATGGTGATGATGATGTGGGAAGGGAGGTTATGATGACAGTGGTGATAGTGATGTATGAGTGTGGAAAGAGGAGGATAGGGAATGATTAACAACAATGATTATGGTGACGATGTCAGCGATGAGGAATGATGATGTCAGTGGATGATGGTGATGATGTCATTGATGATTGTGATGGTGATGTGGAAGCAGATGTTGGTTATATCAGTGATGATGGAGATGATGATGTGGAAGGGGAGGAGATGATGTCCTTGATGATATTGACAATGATGTGTAACAGGAGGATGCTGATAATGTCAGTGATAATAGTGATAATGGTGTTATCAATGATGGTGATGATGTCCGTGATGATGGTGATGATGTCAGTGATGATGGTGATGATGTCGGTGATGATGGTGATGATGCAGGAATGATGGAGATGATGTCAGCGATGATGGTGATGATGTCAGCAATGATGGTGATGATGTCACTGATGATGGTCATGATGACAGCGATGATGGAGATGAGCCAGTGATGATGATGATGTCATTGATAATGGTGATGATGTCAGTGTTGATGGTGATGATGACAGTGTTGATTGTGATGGTGATGTGGAACAGGAGGTCGTGATGTCAGTGATGATGGATATACAATATGAGATAGGAGGATGGTGAAATGTTCAGTGATTGATGGTGGAAGATGTCAGCAAAAGGGGGGGGGGGGGATGATGGTGATAATGACGATGTCAGCAATGATGGGGATGATGTCAATGATGATGGTGATGATGTCAGAGATTATTCTGGTGGAGATGTGGAAGGGGAGAATTGTGACAATCAGCGAAACGGTGATGATGATGTGGAAGAGGAGGTTATTATGTCAGTGGTGATAGTGATGTTGATGTGGAAGAGGAGGATAGGATGATGACAATGATTATTGTGATCATGTCAGCGATGATGATGATGTCAGTGATGATGGTGATGATGTAAGCGATGATGGCGAAGATGTCAGGATGATAGTGATGATGTAATTGATGACGGTAATGACGTCAGAGGTGATGGTGATAATGTCATGATGTATGATGGTGATGTGGAAGCGGAGGTGGGTGATGATATCAGTGAGTGATGGTGATGAGGATGTGGAGAAGGAAGTCCCTGATGTCAGTGATGATGAGAATGATGGATATGGAATAGGAGGATGGTGATAATGTCAGTGATGAGGGTATTAAGAAGCATGTCAGCAATGATCTTGATAATGATGATCTCAGCGATGATGGTGATGATGTCGGTGATGATGGTGATGATGTCAGTGATGATGGTGATGATGCCAGTGATGATGATGATGACGTCAGCGATGATGTTGTTGATGTCATTGATGATGGTGATGATGTCAGTGTTGATTGTGATGGTGATCTGGAACAGGAGGTCCTGATGTCAGTGATGATGGAGATGACGATATGGAATAGGAGGATGCTGATAATGAGAGTGATGATGGTGATAATGTTGTGTCAGCAATAATGTATTTAAGATGATGTGCAGCAATGAAAATGTTGATGATGTCGGTGATGATGGTGAATGATGTCATTTGATGATGGGGATGATGTCAGTGATGTTTTTGATGGTGATGTGGAAGGAGAGAATGGTGATAATCAGCGTGATGGTGATGATGTTGTATAAGGGGAGGTTATGATGTCAATGGTGATAGTGATGTTGATATGGAAAAGGAGGATAGTGTTGATGACAATGATTATGGTGATGACGTCAGCAATGATGATGATGATGTCAGTGATGATGGTGGGATGTCAGTGATGATTGTGATGGTGATGTAGAGGCAGATGCTGGTTATGATATCAGTGTTCATGGAGATGATGATGTGGAATTGAGGAGTGAAGGTCCCTTGGAGGATAGTGGGATATGGATGTGTAAAGGAGATGTGAGAATGGCCAAGTGAAGGATAGTGTAAAATGGGAGTCATCAAATGATGGTGATGATGTCGGGATGATGGTGATGTAGGTCAGTGGATGATGGGTTATCATGCCATTATGATGATTGATGTAAATGGATGAAGGGTAATGATGTTGCCACTGATGATGGTGATGAGGTCCATGATGATGGTGATGAATGTTAGCGATATGTTGATGATGTCAGCATGATGGTAATGATGTCACTGAAGATGATCAATGATGAAAGCATGATGGGAGAGATGGCCAGTGATGATGATGATATGGTCAGTGATGATGGTGATGATGATGGTTGTGATGGGATGATATTGGATAATGATGATCATATTGATGAGTGTGATGGTGATGGTGGAACAGGAGGTCCTGATGTCAGTGATAGATGGAATGACATATGGAATAGGAGGATGGATATGTCGATTAGGATGATTATGATGTATTGTGATGCAATGCCAGGTTTTGATAATGTAGTGATGATTCTTTAGTGATGTGAGGATTTGGTGATGATTGTCAGTGATGAATGGTGAATGATCGTCCTAGAGATGATCGGTGGTGTATGATGGAAGGGGAGAATGGTGATAAATCAGCGAAGAAGGTGAATGATGTGGAAGAGGAGGATTTTATGTCAGTGGTGATGGTGATGTTGAGTTGTGGAAGAGGTAGGATATATGATGAAGAAATATTATGGTAGATCATGACGCGAGATGATGATTTGATGTCAGTGAGGATGGTTATGATGTCAGCGATGATGGGAAGATGTCAGTGATGATTCAATGATGATTGTGATGTGTATATGAACCGCAGAGTGGGTGATGATGTCAGTGAGTATTGTGATGGGGATGTGAAGCGGATTTGTGATGATGTCGTGATGTTTGTGTGATGAGGTGATGATGATGTGAAGAGGAGGTCTGAAGATGTCATGATGATGGAGATGACATATGGAATGGAGGATGGTGATAATGTGTAGTTTAATGATGGTGATAATTATACTGCATGCATATGATGTTGAAATGATGATTTCAGCATTATGATGGTGATGAGTTGTATGGGTGTGATGCGTTGATGATGTATGCAGTGATGATGGTGATGATGTTGATGCTGTCGGTGATGGAGGCGGTGACGAATTGTAAGGGGAGGATGGTGATAATCAGCGTGATGGTGATAATGATATGAAGGGGAGGTTATGGTCAGTGGGTGAGAGTGATGTTGATAATGGAAGAGGAGATACTGAATGATGACAATGATTTGTGAGTGATGTCAGGAGATTGTTAATGATGTCAGGGATGAGGGTGTTGATTTGGAAGGGCGATTTTGGTTATGAGATCGTGAAGGATGGAGAGATATGTTGACTTGGAAGGAAGATGAATGTCCTTGATGATAGTGATATTAATGTGTAATGGGAGGATGGTGATAATGCAAGTGATGATAGTGATAATGGTGTCATCAATGATGGTGATGATGTTGGTGATGATAGTGATGATGTCAGTGATGATGGTTATGATGCCAGTGATGATGGTGATGATGCCAGTGATGATGGTGATGATGTAAGTGATGATGGTAATGATGTCACTGATGATGGTGAATATTATATCAGCAATGATGGAGGGAATGTCACTGATGAGGGTCTGAGGACAGCGGATGTTGGTGATGTAAGTGATGATGTTTTTGATGTCAGTGATGATGGTTGATGATGTCAGTGATGATGGTGGATGATGTCAGTGATGATGTGATGATGACAGTGATGATGTTGATTATGTCAGTGATGGTGTTGATTATGTCAGCAATGTTGTGGATGATGTCAGTGATGATGGTGAATGATGATGTGGAACAGGAGGATGGTGAAAATGTCAGTGATCGTAGTGATAATGAAGTCATCAATGAAGGTGAAGATGCCAGTGATTGATTCTGATGATGGTCAGTGATGATGGTGATGTTGTCAGAGATGAGGTTATGATGTCAATGAATGAAGTGTGATGATGATGTGGGAAGAGGAGGTCATGATGTCAGTGATNAAAGGAAGGAGATGATGTCAGTGATGATGGTGATGACGTCAGTGATGAAAGTGATGATGTCAGTGATGATGGTGGTTATGTTAGTTATGATTGTGATGGGGATGTGGAAGCGGAGATTGGTGATGATGTTAGTGATGATGGTGATGATGTCTGTGATGATGGTGATGAAGATATGGAAGAGTGGTATGTTGATGTTTTCAGTGATGAAGGCGGTGAGTTAATGGAAGAAATGGATGGTGATGATGTCAGTTATGATGGTGATGACGATGTGGAAGAGGAGGTCATCATGTCACTGATGATGTTGACGACGATGTGGAAGAGGAGGATGGTGATCATGTCAGTGATGATGGTGATAATTATATCAGCAATGATGATGATGGTGATAATGATGATGTCAGCGATGTTGGTGATGAGGTCAGTGATGATGGTGATGATGTCAGTGATGATGGTGATGTCAGTGATGATGGTGATAATGATGTCAGCAATGTTGGTGAAAATGATGATGTCAGCAATGATGGCGATGATGTCTGTGATGATGCTGAGAATGATGTGGAAAGGGAGGAGATGATGTCAGTGATGATGTCAGGGATGATGGTGATGATGTCTGTGATGATGGTGATGAAGATATGGAAGAGTAGCATATTGATGCTGTCTGTGAGGAAGGTGGTGATGAAGTGGAAGAGGAGGATGGTGATGATGTCAGTGATGAGGGTGATGAGTATGTGGAAGAGGAGGATGGTGGTGATGTCAGTGATGATTGTGATATTGATGTGGAAACGGAGGATGGTGATGTTGTCAGTGATGATGGTGATGAAAATGTGAAAGAGGAGGATGGTAATGATGTCATTGATGAGGGGATGACAGTCATGATGTCAGTGATGATGTCATTGATGAGGTGATGACGTCAGTGATGATGGTGTTGATGTCAGCAATGAGGAGGAGATTATGTGGAAGTGGAGGATGGTGATAATGTCAGTGATGATGGTGATAATTATATCAGCAATGAGGATGATGGTGATAATGATGATGTCAGGGATGTTGGTGATGAGGACAGTGATGATGGTGATGATGTTAGTGATGATGGTGATGTCAGTGATGATGATGATAATGATGTCAGCAATAATGGTGAAAAAGATGATGTCAGCAATGATGGGGATAATGTCAGTGATGATGCTGAGAATGATGTGGAAAGGGAGGAGATGATGTCAGTGATGATGGTGATGACGTGAGTGATGATGGTGATGATGTGAGTGATGATAGTGATTATGTCAGTGATGCTGGTGGTAATGTTAGTAATGATTGTGATGGGGATGTGGAAGCGGAGTTTGGTGATGATGTCAGTGATGATGGTGATGATGTCTGTGATGAGGTTGATGAAGATATGTAAGAGTAGCATGTTGATGCTGTCAGTGATGAAGGCGGTGACGGAGTGGAAGAGGAGGATGCTGATGATGTCAGTGATGATGGTGATGACCATGTGGAAAAGGAGGATGGTGGTGATGTCAGTGATGATGGTGATAACGATGTGGAAAAGGAGGATGGTTATGTCAGTGATGATCTCAGTGATGAGGTGATGACAGTGAAGATGTCAGTGATGATGTCAGTGATGAGGTGATGACATCAGTGATGATGATTTTGATGGTGATGTGGAAGCGTCAGTGATGATGGTGATGATGTCTGTGATGATGGTGATGAAGATATGGAAGAGTAGCATGTTGATGCTGTCAGTGATGAAGGCGGTGACAAAGTGGAAGAGGAGGATGGTGGTGATGTCAGTGATGATGGTGATAACGATGTGGAAAAGGAGGATGGTGATGTTGTCAGTGATGATGGTGATGACGATGTGGAAGAGGAGGATGGTAATGATGTCAGTGATGATGTCAGTGATGAGGTGATGACAGTGATGATGTCAGTGATGATGTCAGTGATGAGGTGATGACGTCAGTCATGAAGGTGTTGTTGTCAGCAATGACAGTGTTCATGTCAATGATGATTGTGATGGTGATGTGTAAGCGCAGGTTGGTGATGATGTCAGTGATGATGGTGAGGATGATGTGGAAGGGGAGGAGATGATGTCAGTGATGATGGTGATGGTGATGTGGAAGAGGAGGTCATGATGTCACTGATGATGTTGATGACGATGTGGAAGAGGAGGATGGTGATATTGATAATGTCATGATGATGGATAATTATATCAGCAATTGCACTAGTGGATTGGTGAATCAACTGAATGTGCAATGCTTTTCCACCGAGCTGGTGCATGGTTGGTGTATGTGAGTTGTAAGCTGATGATTGTGATAGTTCTAGTAAAGATCAGCATCTGGTCGATTTCGTATTGTTGGACATCGATGGATCGATGGCTTGGATGCACGCATAAGTGCTCTGAATCTGGGAGGCTAGGCCCCTACTGTTTTGGAACTTTTAGGGCTATATGTAGTACCGTAGCATGAAGTCGGTGACACAAAAAATGATGGAACAAGTAAATGGCAGGAGTGTAAGTTGAATATTGAGAACTGAATGAGCTGGGTGAAGTGAGATTGATGTTCTTGGAGGAGTAGAGGATTTAGATGATAGCAGTCGAACTTCCGTATGTCAGGTGAGTGGTTCTAGTACTAAACCAGGACTGTCCCTGAAAAGGGATGATTCGGTAGAAGATTCTGTCTTTTGTCATGTGAGATGGGAACGACCAGATGCCTGAAGTGAGAAGTGCCATTGGCACGAGTAGGTCTCTTAACTCGCTCTGTTGTATGTTCTAGACCCCGATGACGTGTGATCGATGCGTACAACGTGATTGATGCTACAGCTGATCGATAGGCTCAGTAGACAGTCAAGTGTATCGAATACATTCGAGTAGAATGACAGTGTAAATCGAGAGTGAGGAGGGGGATTGCTGGTCATGCCTCACCAATGCATGACTTTCGCTTATTGAGGTTCGCAATATCTAGGACTGTACCTATGAGAAGTGAGGGAGATTAATCGGCTTGATTCAGTAGTTGAAGTAGAAGAAGGAATAGCGCTAGGTCATTCGAAGGTGAAATGTGATGGAACGGAAGGTTGCAGTCGGATCAAGATGTACTAAGAAATAGATATCTGACCTCCGATGGTTGTTCATATAAGATTCATCGTGGGAGCAGAATGTATCACTGCAATGGACGTTCGATGGTAACAGCTGATTGATGGTAAACACGACGTGATGTGTATGACAGATGGAGATGGTGGTCATGCGAAGTAAGAATAGATTAGTGGGGTGATAGAATCTTAAAAAGCAAGCCACGCATGTGGAATAAGGAAAGAGATAGCTCTGATGCTTGATCTCGTGAATGACTCGAGCTGTCGGAATAAGGTGATTGTGGACACCAGGACACACACGGGTTCTGGTGATGAATATCCAATTGATAGACACCCAGTCGTAGATGGGACAGTGAGACACTTTGCATCTTCGATTAGTCGCAAGCCGGTGGCTCGAGCTACCAGGACACTCCACGACATGCGGTGTGATTGATTCATGTAACCCAATGCAGTAGTTCATTGAGAACAAATGAAATAGAATTGTGAAAAAAATTTTTGTGATACAGTAGAAGTTGGCTATGCGAATTCGGTTTATAAGAATTGATGTTTACTTAATCGTATGCTTGATGAGATTGTATGTGGATTGGGGATGAGAGAATCAATTTTTGTTACATGTGATTGATGGTGAAATAGATAAGAAGTGATTGTAAAACGATGGAGTTCCATAGAATGAATCATGATTCTAGAATTATAGTGGAATTTCAGGTATCGCATGTGGAAAAAATGAGAGATTGGTGATAAATGGTCAAAAATGTAGAGAATTAGTTGATATTTGATAAAAATTATATAATAGACTGATATGTATCGATTCTCTTTACTTTCCTCGCGTTGAATTATATGTGAATGTCAGCGGATGATGGTCGATGAAGGTAGTGAATGATAAGTGTGATTGATAGTCTGAGATGAATTGAATGAGTGAGTAATTGTCCAGCTATTGATGGGGATGTTAATAGTCCTCAGATGTACGAATGACTTGAAGGAAGGATAAGCTAGAGAACGAGAGAGAAGAGACAAATGATAGTTAAGACTGAAGATGTATGAGAGTTTGACTGCCAAAAATCTATGCTGGATTGTTGGATGATAGATAAAACTTTTGATACAGTAAGCAGTGAAAGTAAAATTGGACATAGACAATTGTGGCATAAGTGAATGATTGGTTGATTGATTTATTGATGGGGAATCATATGGGAGTGTGATGGGAAGAGGATTACATCTAAATGGAATGAGAAAGAGATTAGTATTTGATAGATAATCAGTGGTATTTGATTAGGTACAAAAGATATGTAGAATAGAAATAGATATGGATAAGATGGATGACTCTGCCTCTGCGATCAGATCATGTATCATCAAGTATGAGATGTCTCTAAGAATATTGATGCGGATGACATTCAGAATAGAGAAGGGAGGAAGATCACTCTCCTGGTCAGTGATGCGAGTCTGATTCCTCCCCTCCGCATGCTCCCACTCGCCACTCATGACCTGGCTGCTTGATTCCTCAGATCGATCGATACAGTCCCACGATCGATGTCCAGTCATGTTGGTTGTCTGACGGCTTGTTTCTAAGTTGCTATCGGACTTGTGATGGCGTGACAGTGAGCAAGCACAGGAGGACTCTCGGTGATGAAGATCAGGGAGAATGAGTTGGTACGATTTGGATGTGCTATGTAGACTCTGACAGGTGATTGAACTGTCTTATCTTGTGGATAGGAAAGTACCGCATATTGTTGATGTTTCGCGTATGTTGATGAAGCTACGTGCACGTCATAAGAATGGAAGACAGGTCCTAGTGTCAAAGATAATGGTCAACTAGATGCATCCGTGGATGCAGTGGTCCGATGAACGTCGAGTAGATTATTGTGCATGACGTTATCAATGTCGGATAGAGGGACACTAATGTGCGTCTATGTCAGTCTGGAAATAGGATGTGTTTGGATTATCCAGCTTGGTGGTACTCAAACGGATGGACAATGGGGAATCGTGACTTCGATTCGTCGTTGGCTTCTGGGATGTCATAGTGGTGAATGGTAGAGGTGACGAATAGGAGAGGTTTTTACCGAGCTGGATTAAAAATCAATTGTAATCGAAACGACTGATAGCAGACGTCGAGAAATGATCGCGTAAAGAAGTAGATTAAAGAACTACAAATATAAGACTGGTGAGCCCATACACATGCATCTATAGAGTTCATTGATGTGAAGGATCAGATGCAGTAGGTGCTTACTCTTTTGTCATGACATTGTGACTCGTTGAATGTAGAACAAATAGAGTATTGTTGAATGAGTGGTCCACACAGTAATGAACAGAGTGAGGACTGATTCTTTGAAGGGACGATCGAAGAGATATGTCAGCTATGCTAGAATCGTGCTGATGATGATATGTGGAAGAGGATTTCCATTTGATGTCACTGACTGTTAGTTTGATGAGCCGTGAATTGGGAGGATGGGTGATAGATGTCACGTTCTCAGACGGATGCTTGATATATCTACTATTTCAAACGCATATAAATATAGCAAAGCAAGACTCGAAATAGTGCATAGATATCCTGAATGATTCGTCACGATGCATACGCCGATACAATCGATTCACGCGGCCTATAGTAAAGATGAAATTTGTGATAAGATGCTCAAGTGTACAGGATAGTAGTCGGATTGAAGTCAGCAAAGTCGCATGAGGTGACTTGTATTTTTGTAGAGAATAAAATGCTGAAATATTAATGATTGTGGAGAAGGATAGAAGAGTAAGATGTCAGTGATGAATGGATGATGATCAAGATCAAGTTAGACCCGAGTGGTGGATGATGTCAGTGCATGATGTGATGATCAGTGCGATTGATGGGTGTATGTTAGTGGATGATTGTGTGGGGTTGTGAAAGCGGAGATTTGGGATGATGTCAGCGTGATGGATGATGGTGATGATGTCTGTGATGAAGTTTTTGATGTCAGTGATGATGTAGTGATGTAGGAGAATGACAGTGTTGATGTAGTTGATTGATGTCAGTGATGAGCTGCATGACGTGCCCATCTCAGCTCGCATCATCTGGTAGTTAGAAGCTCATTGCATCACTGAAATAACATTTTGATCCACATGAAAAATCAACTAACATCGCATACAGAAATTAAATTGAAAATGAAGTCGATAGCAATGATCTGATGCTCGTGCCTAAACAGAGCGAATATGACGTGAGGGCATGAAACAAGTGGTATGAATTGCTAATACTTGAAGCATGATTAACGGTAGAAGCTTTAGAGGAGGAGATGGAAGATGTTCAGTCGATCATATTTCATAATTTGTCGATAACTGACTGACACTGATGGATTATGAGCAGGATAATGTTAATGTCACAGCCCCTCGTCACATTGGAGTTCTGTGACTTGCAAGACATCGTAGAAGAGGCAAGAAGATGGCAGGACCTGCACTGTCCCATGATGATGATTTGAGTCGAATAGAAATATTATGGACCTCGACGTCTCTAATTGTTGGCACTTCTAGATTTCGGGTGCTGATCTGGAATTATGGTATTATACTCACGTGTACACAATCCACACGGAATAGTAAAAGGTAAGGAGTGCTAATAAGGTCAGCAGATGACGATGATATGAATAGATCAGATGAATAATGGCTAGCGATATTCGTTCAGTCGAATTGAGGCTTATTTATGTATGATGATGTCTCATTCTGATATTGGATGTGTTCGTACAATGGGTATCACCGAGTTGAAGAAGAGACAGAACTTCGGTGTCAGGCAACATGATGTGGGATGTGAATGTCCTGTGAACATGATAGTCTAGAAGGAAAGTGAACTGATGAGAATATTGCGTAGGGATAATGTATATCAGTGATATGGTGAACTGACGAAAGTCTTACTTATTCATAGTTGATGAATCCGCGTGTAATCGTCCCATTCTAGGGTGATTATGCAGTATTATTTGATTCATGTCTAGTTGATGCAGTATTGGTGAATAAGGCTGGTAAGTGATGAGGTGACATCGTGATGTTGTTGGAAGCGGAGATTGGTGATCATAATAGTACACAGTACTTGAATTTTGATGTGTCGAATGATGTCCCCCCTTGTGTTAATTGATTGTGTTCGAGTTGAAGATTGGGAAAGTACCATCGTTTATGAGTATAAACGACTAGTTCAGTGATTGATGGGCCGAGATGACGAAGTGGACAAGTGAGAGGATGGTGGTGAGTGTCGTGATGATGATGAGGACTAGAGTGGACAGGGGCAAGGTGAAGTATGATATGTCTGATTGATTGGTGGATTGAATATAAAATAAATTTTTAACAAGTCTTCAACATATTGATAACTTCGTGGGAGAGAACTTGCGAGGATCAATGATGTCTACTTAGCACCGATACATGTGTGGTGGGAGAAAGTAGGCTTGGAATGCTTTGGTAGGGAAGAGTCAAGTAAGACGAAGTAGGCAGTATAGATGTCTGATAATTATAATCAGCAATGATGGAATAGGCTTATTGGGTTGGGATTCGTATGATGAAGTCAGCGATCATGGTTATGAGATGAGGGATCCACAGTAGAAGTAGATGAACGGTGGAGGAAAGGATGAGTCGCTCAAGACAATTCGACTGATGGTGATGTCCAGCAACGATGGGGAACTTGCTATGCAAACGAAATGATGACAGCTGGGAAACATGATTGATTAAGGGTAGTAGGACGAAAATTACGATCCAGTGTATAAAGTGTGATAATTAACTGATGCAGTCAGTGTGATGGTGATTGCATGTCAGTGATGACAAGTGAGATTGTCAGATAGAATCACTGAGTGCGATGTTCAGTAGATGACTATTCGATTGGATGGGGAATTAAGTAGCAAAACATGCGGCAGGATTTCGAATGATGAATGTCTAAGTGGAGATTTGAGCTGTGATCTGGACTATTGTCCTTGTTCTCGACCTTGATTGAGTCGGTAGATTTAAGATTGTCCAGAGCTTAAGCTCAGTAATAGGCTTTGTAAGGGGCGCGTGTTCGAGTTGATAGTAGTGAGTCCGCTTGACGAGTAAAGTATGAGACAAGCTTAGAACCATGTAGCAGATTGATATGATGATAAGCATGGGAGATGATGCGGTGCTGAATCATACGTTTATTGCGTATGACAGGGGAGTGGTGATGTCTGTCAGTGATAAAACTGGCTGAATCTGATCAAGTATTCATAAAGAGGAAGAGCGCACACGGCTTTCAATATAGTTTAAGTTATAGATGATTGCTGTACGTGGACTGCGCAGGAGAATCAATGTATAGTGATGATGTTGATTGATGATGGTGGGAGAGGAGGTCATGATGTCCACTGATGAATCGCACTATGACTTGAGATAGTGGAGAGACGAGTAGATGGAGAGTAGGTCATTCGTTCAAGTGATAGATTGGGTCGTGATATAATACTCAATGAAATAGATAATTTGATTTGATGAGGACGGGGACTTGTAGCATTAATAACCGCCTACATGAAAATGTATGGATGGGGGGATTAATCGGTACAAGTAAAAATATAATGAGAGATACGCCAGGATTGGCTGATGAGGTACTGATGACGGTGATGCCAATACTACTAGTCCCACTTGGAGCGATGATGTCACCTTTGATGATAGTAGTATTTTAGATTTAGTCAGGGCAATAATGATGTACAGACTGAATCAAGTAGATCTAGAAAAACATGTTGGATGATGGGATCAGCAGGATTGTAGTTGGCAGGTGGGTATAGGAGTGGAATATATAGGTGATAGATTGGCATGAGAGGAGATGGGGAGAGTGGAGAGGAGGGAGAGAGAAGATGAATGTACAGCAGAGAGGGATAGGTGGAGGATGGATGTACCGATAGCAGATGATGTTTAGTAATTGATATTTATTGTCACGAGTGGTCAGTGATGATATTAAGGATGATATGGTTAGCGTATGTTACTTTAAAGGTGTGATTTAGTCCTTGCAGTGAATAGATGTTGTTGATGGATTCCGCATTGATTTGGTTGTTTTTGTGCGATATATTGCGGAGAATTTGTGTAATGATGAACTTGAATAAGATTTGATTTCGTAACCGTGTCTGATGATGTGAGTGTGCAATTTGTCATGTGTTCCATGTAAGATATGGTTACGTAGCTTACGCCACCATGTTGATCGCTGTAGTGATAAGGCCGGGATGAGAAGTGGAAGAGGAGGATGGTGATGGATGATTACAGTGATTGTCAATCAGGTAGATAGATGCAAGGAAACAGTTGAGGTTTCTTGGTGTGCATTCGTCTGTGACTTGATTGTGGTGGGACTTTCCAGAAAGGTTTTGTAAGATGACTAGATGGATGGATAGTAAGTGAGTATGGATTGAGGTTAGCTATTGTTTTTTTTGATGCTTGTCATTTATGTGGGATTTGATTAGTGTGGAGACGTTATAGTTGTGAGTATGTGATGGATGTATATTTGTCATGTTTGTATTGTATTGGTGGATTTGTCTCGATGTGTGGATAGAGGAGGATTGGTTGCTGATCGCTTTATGCTGATTAAGATGTGTATTGTCCAGTCTAATGATATGTGAAAAATTATGGGGTAGGGTATTCCGCGGTGATTGCTTGATCGATTTATGGGATTGGTTTAGATTCGACAAACTATATGTTGGGACGAGGATGCGAAGTTAATGTTATAGATTAGTCGTAGATGATGTTATGATGATCGGTGGTGATTATAGAATAATGTATGACTGTCGTGTTGTAATGGTCACTGGTAGTGAGAGTAGTGATGAAGTCATTAGAGGAGAGAAAGAGATGTCAGAAGCGAATGGCAGGTGGTGACAGAGGTGAATGATGTGTTTTCAGTGATGATGGCGTGAGTGAGTTTCTTGCATAGATTCCGATATTCGTGAGGATTGTATGGCTATTTGATGTTCACATTCATTTAAGTATCAGATTTGTATTCAATTAAGATAAATAGACGTTGACTATTGCTGACATTGGTGATGTGGAGCGTCAGGACTGTGGTCGAATGATTACAGGTGATTTTGATGAGATAATTGAGAATGTCATTGAAATGAGATTAGAGTGGTAGGATAGATTGACTTGCATTATGAATATGATAAAGTGAAGAGATGAGAGTGTGGAAGTGAGGTCAAATTAGATGACATTGAATTATATGGTGATGATGAGAAGATTTGTGGATATTGAGGGGAAGGGATTGGTAGATTCAGAAAATTAGGCTCAGTGAGGAATGGTGATAATTTATTCTGCAATGATGATAAGAAAAGGAGTATTATTTTGTTAATGAATCTTGCTGTATTTTTGTTTGCGATGGTAGAAGGTCATAGTGATGTATTTTGGATGATGATGTCAGTGATAAATTGTTGAATGATCTGTCAGGCAGGATCGCATGGGGTGGATTATGTTGTGTTACGCATGATAGCTCTTGAGACTAAAATGCAATAATGGAATATCGAGGAGCGCAGATGATGTCAGTGAATGATGGTGATAGTTTAGATGACGTGTTCCAGCTGCACTTGGTGAGTGGATCTGGATTGTTCGGGATTGATGAATCCACGATTGGATCTCTCGATAATAAGGTACTCGCGACTACGGAACACTATCTCCAATGCCCTAATGGGGGTTTTTGTTTTAAAGGGAGTGTACGGGGGGCTCTAATAAGATGTTGTGATGATTGTGATGGGGTGTGTAAGCGGAGATTTGTGATAATCGCACTGTCCAATGGATAGAAAGGTCAGACAATTATGGTATGTATGTGCACTAATCGGTGCGAATGAGTTTTGGAAGAGTAGTTATGTCTGGTGGGATTTGAAAAGAGGGATTTTTTCTTTGGAATCTGATCAGTACTTTGTTACCATGAAGAGCGCGGTTGACGCTGAAGTGTGTACTCACGCAGGAGTGACTTTCTGACTAACTTATGCCTAAGGTGTTGAAATTGGGAGAATAGTAAGTGCAGTTTTGGGAAAGAGAGGCATGGGGGTGTGTGGTGCAGCTTGAAGAATCAGCGATGTGATATTGGTTTGATTTTTTCTATTATAATGTTTGCATTCCACTAATGAACTTGTATTGTAGGGCGGCCCATTGTAACGGTATAAGTTCGGAATATGTCAGTGCCGCGAAGGTGATGAACATCGATTTCTGGACGTGTCAGATTCGAGACGCTGTCAAAGCTTGATGATGATACTTGCTTAAGATTGATTGATCGATTGTACGGGGATTTCCATCTTCCCCATTGTGCGGGAATGTATGGTGTGATTCAACAACTCGACAGTGGATCCATTGTTCAAAGTGATGGAATTTGTGACTGGAATCGATTCTGGGTGGAGACGGAGCAGGGTTGCGCGCTGCGACTGAAAATGCTGAGTTTGTTATGGATGGATACGTAGTATTAGAATTTGGTAAAGGGGACGTGAGCAGTTGTTATAGTAGTCCGCATTGATCGTTAACGACTATCACGAGATGATAGTTCATGAGAAAGGAGTCGCTGACAAAAGGCGTTCCCCAAAAATGAGGCGGGGGGAATATTAACAAGCAGAGAAAACAATGTATCGGCATTTTTAATTACAAAATCAAAACTGCTTGGGCAGACCGGATACGTAAATTCGATTGTATTAGACGAATGTCAGGAAGAGGAGGAATGGTGATAAACAATGTCAGTCGAATCTGACAGAGCATAAAATTATGAATAAAAAGTCAACATTGATAAGTCGAAGATACAGGTGAGATGAATGTGAATGAAAGATCCGCCCTGATAGTAGCTAGGGCTCAGATGAGGATCCGAGAAATTCTGACTACAATGAAGAGTTATGGACTGTGCAAGTGTATATGCATTTCGATAGATTTAGCTAATGTGAGAATCGAACGGTGATCAGAATGTTCAAGAACAACCTGCAATGGATGTAGTGGAAACCTACCAAAATCTCAATGAATGATGGCGGCATCCATGATGGTGGTTCCACTAAAGTGATAATCTTACTGTGAACTGCAAAACAAAGCTAAAGAGAAAGAAATTTCGAATAGTGTGAAGGGAGGACGCATATGATTAGGGTCGGAGAAATGAACGCTGTAAACCAAGAGACTTCCGATAAAGAATTGATTGGTCTGATTTAGAGACTGTTAAGTGATGTAGTAAGAAATGATATCAAGCTCGGATCGGAATGGTAGGTGAAATGTCTCGATGATCATATATAGCTGAATGAGGGATATTCAGCGATGGAAAGCGGAACGATTCGGATGAATGTTATAGAGGAATAAAAAGGATATGTCAATTAATGATGGTTGAATGATGGTCTGTTGAGATAGATAGATCACGCTACTAGAAGGATATGAGGAGTGGCAGTGTTGAATGCTGTCAATGTGAAAGTGGGTATAGCGACATGGTGATAAGAGGAGGCATGGTGGATGAATGTGTCAAAGGGTACAGTTGTGATGAGATGATCGATTTACGCGAATTCGGAAAGAAAGGTACAGAGCATGGTTTAGATAGACTTTCATCAGCTGATGAGCTGCTTGATGGGATCATGTGTGAAGCGTGAGATTGGCTACGATAGATCGTTCAGTTTGCTTATGAAGGATGGTGAATAGAATAGTCCCTCGACGATTAGATTTGGTGATTGAAGACTACGAAGAGTCGCATGTATAAATGAGAGCTGTTTAGCAGTGAAAGGCGATTGATTAGCTCGGGAAGCAGCGGAAGAGCGTGGGTGATTGAATGTGAAGTGAGTTAAGATGTTGGTGATGAGCACTCTGTGGAAGGTGATGGTGATGTTGTCAGTGATGATTGGGAGGTCAAATTAGGATAGGAAATCGTGAGCTGTATGTGATGATGAATTTGTCAAGATAGATAGTGAGTACGAATTCGGTCGTCAGTTACTCTGAGGTGCGTGATGAGGCCTGATTAGGATCGCTCAGCTGACTTGTATGGCGCTCAGTATGAGTGGTAGCAAATGACATTTTGAGTGATTCATGGTCATGATGGTCTGTGATGTCGAAGTCGTCCATGCTGAGAACAAGCCGTCTATCATCTACATCTGACAACTCGTCATCACCATTCACTCAAAACTTTGACATCAAAATATACTTTTCAACATACTATTACAACAATATAACCTAAATAAACGAACCTATCATATGGACAGCTCACAACAGGCTAAACTCTTGCTCAATATATAATAATTAACATAAGCATCACAATGTACGACAGCATAAAACACCATACCGTACGAACTGATACCATCACCAATCTCCGCTTGCCCATCCCAATCACAATCATCAATAAAATCACAACCATCATCATAGTGAATATATTGATAACTAATCTAATGACATAATCATTCCAGATCACTAACAACGAAAAAGAACAAGTAATCACACGAGTAGCAACTTCGAGAATGCAATCTCATACAAGGTACATTACGTGTGATACCCATACAAATTCGTTGAGCATCGCATCACTATGACACTAACACACAACATCCTTAAAACGAAATTCGCTTGACATTCATCAATATTAACCAAATTATCATTTTAATGGCTGACAAATCATTATCTACCATCATAAAATAAAAAGCTACTCTACTCATCATCAATAACCTGGAATAAAAGGCCATGACTTCATGCCACACACCTATACATAATCCCACTGACCATCATCATCGATGACATCAACTTATCACAAGAAATACTCTCTTCTTCAATCTCATCATCATTAGTCCTCACTATCCATCTACACTGTAAACTAAATGCGACCCAATACCCTAATCCTAAATACAATAAAAAATGAACGTAACTATAACAAGATTTGCAACATCATCACTCAGAACATTCACTATCAATCTTCTCTACAAATATTGTAGATTTCTTCCTGTTCCCTGACCTTCATCTAACTGCGACAGCATTGCGAATCATTGGTACTCACTTCATACCTTCTTCTCACCATCTACATCCCATTCAAATCCATCACTATCACATCATCAATGACATCATGAACAATCTCCGCTTACACATCCCCCATAAATAAACATTCCAAGCACTTCACACTACATCTAACCGATGAACAACTGATATCAGCGAATCCATCTTCATCAATCATACGAGGCAATATTCACTGACATCGAATCACCAATCATGCACCTGAGAAGCTCCCAAAACTGACACCAGCATATCAATCTTACGACTCAGACATCACTCTCCTACAGTTTCCGCACGATCAATCCATCAGCATCCAGATAAATACAACCAACATTCTACCAGCCATCTTATCACACAGACATCATCCCGCAATCTTACTGCGATATCAAATTTCAGCACTTGTTTCCACAATCATTCTACTGCATCAACATTCAACCACAAATTCTCCATCCCCAACATAAGAACGAAAGTCAATCACGCATAATCGAAGAAACTCTGAATGACCTCATCACAAGAAATCGAAGAAACAAATTAGACACATCCATCATCACCGACTACGATCAATCTTTAATCTATGTTGGCTTCGAGGTCCATAAACTTTCAATCATCACTGCCATGCCTATCATAGACCTCCTAGTAAAGAGCCTGCTAAAGTACATCGTATCAAATAATCATGGACTTTCTAGATGAGCCATCACGAACGTTCTACTCTATTAACCGCAGTCATGCATCAACTCGACTAATCACATCCACCATGGACAATCATACAATTTCCTCGATTACGCGATTGTCTATCACTTCACCTCACGATGCCTACTGCGATTCATGGACTCGCAAACGTCTGCACGCCTTCAACCACACTTCGATTCCATGCAATATATCATCTGATTTGACATATTACATTGTCTATTCAAGATGACGTCTATATTCACAATATCCATCACTATGCCGACCTCAGACAGATTCATCACCAAACGCTAATTCACTCATGGACATCCATCCATCATAGAGCCATCTCACTCGCACCAATTCCTCCCATAGTTGCACACGTTCCTAGTACGTTACACAATAGGATTGTAGTCAATCAACAAGCTTTATCACTGACATCATTCAGACATGCTCTCTTCCACTACTTTGGCGATCACATCATCATCTTAAACAGACTCTAATGGGGAACAACCTTAAATCTCCAGAATTGTCATCTTATCAAGATGTTAACTCCAGCCTAAAACATCACGCTATCCTTAAAAATCTCCACTTGGCCCTCATCCCTAATCTGCGCTATAATCAACAAGTCATTGCATATCACTAAATATCTATATGCACTCGTCATACTAATGCTCAATCAATGACATCATATCCTCCTTTTCCACTCGTTATCACCAGTCATCACTGAATCACCACCATCCCTGCTTCCACCTCGTCACCAAATAATCCCCTGACATCATCACCAGGGCAGACAGCATTCACTCTCTCTTCCTCTACATTACTATCCCGCCTCTTGTTTATCTTCAACTGACATCAGTTCAAATAACTATCCACTCTCACCTATGCACAACACTCTATATTTCTATCCCTATTCCAACTGTCACAGACACTATCACTCTCATCATACCCTTCATACTTACTATTGCCTATAAACATCATTTATTAATTCTCCGCTTTCACACTCACCCATCAAGGACTACAGGTCACTTACAATCCAACACCCGCACTCCTGATTGGACTATTTATACGTGCATAATCTGATCATACCTACTCGACTAGTCATCTTGATTGCACTCCCTTTATGTTCAGGCCCTATTGCATATACCTGAGACGTAAATCAACTATTGGTCAATTCAACTGGTTCGGAGGGATGAACATTAGTCTATACGGTTTAATACTATGCCACTGTGTACGGGTATTACCGGGCTCTATCTACTGACATCATCTCGACATCAGAACTTTGCCTTACATCAGTCATACAGGCATCAGCATAATTCACATGACAGTTGCATGTCTCCTATCTATCGTGTGACGATCATTCATGGTCTATCTACCTATTTTTACAATCTAAGCCTGGAGGTCGACAACTGTCTATTATCACATCTTATGCTCTCTACAACTGTATACAACCATCTGCATCACTCGACTATTTAATGTGAGGCACCATCATTCCATTATGAAATTCAGCGGATTCAAGAATCAAGCTTTTTGCCTGTCCACATCATCATTACTACAGTATTACTGAACAATCGAATTGCTGATAATATAAAAATGGTAATACAACTAATCCTCTCATCGACTGAATTAATCAATCGAAATACCTCACGTATTCCAGACAGGGTGGATCATGGGATTTACATCAATCAGTGAATTGATTGAGATCCACCGATACTTTCGCCCTATCTAATACTTATCAAATCATTCACGCTGCAGGCTCAATCAAGGAGGATCACTCTCTAACCTATCGCCACAGTACATACCTCAAGGGCTATATCAAAAGACTTCATCCAACCAACTAAAGTGGCGTATACACATTATGATCTCAGTGTAACAATATGGCCATATTATTCATGACTAATAGATACTAAACGCCTTGAGGATTATAAGCTAGGAAATCAACAAAAAAATCATCACTTAGGACATCTGCCAAGGCTTTCATCAATTGGAATTCACATCCATAGTATCGGAAGATGGACAATCAAGGCACTAGTTCAGATACCAACTCATTACATAGACTGGCATATATCTGGGTCACATGAACTCCCTATATACATACCTCCTCGGAGTCATGCATCGTCGACAGGTGCATTATACATCTACTTCTCCTCTTAGACACCATGCAGTGCTATCGACATTCCCAATCACTGACGAACCACTGTGGCAGACTTTTCTATTCTCTCCTCCTAATCACACACTAGTTAGAACCATATCTACTCTGAAATCATCGTAACTCCATCTCAGCTTTTGCTCACTCAGACTTCGTCACAATCACTCTACTGAAAAGCTTCACAGATCCTTTCGGTCTCAAGCCACACTATGTCGATATTCACGCCACTTAGAGGAATGCACGACCTTCATTGGGCAGACTTGACATAGCAGGTATAACAATTGCCTCCTATCTGTGATCTTCAATTGATAATCTTCTTGAATTAACTAACCTAATAGACGAAATTCACGGACTCACAATTCTATAAGCGACGATTAACATCACTGAGCATTCCATAGCAGACAAGTCTTCTACGCGATATGTCTAGCGATTCTTCATACAAGCTGAAGGCAATATGAGCTCATGGATGTACTATCTACACCCAACATCTATTGATGATAGACATCAACTCAGTCACTACTGCTCACAGTCTCATCGACTGACGGTATCAGATCATCCATCTCTATTGGCATGAATCAATCATTCATTGAGTACACTCGTTCACGACCTTAAAATAGGTCACCCCTTGTCTCAAGTTGGAGATCTATAGACTCCCAACGTAACCAATTATACATCACACTATTGTGCCTATCTGGGATACCTACAGTTTTCACCCACAGTAATAGTGGACCGGTCATCGCAACACATTCCATCAATTAGAGTTATTTCAGAAATTCATGCTTGTTAACTTACTCATTTCACTATAAACGCTCGTCACTTTCGTCACCGAGGGTTGAGGTCGGTCAATACATGATAGGATAACGAAAACGATCAGTTCTAGCAGATGCATTAGTACTTACTTTGACAGAACGAATGATTCTTCTATCACCATAGGTATCTAAGACGTGCATCACTGGACATCATAAGCCAATCTCCGAATTCCACTGCAAGACCCAATGTCCAACAAAAATCTGCATCGGGAATCATTCAACTATCCGATCTAACAAGTCTTTTCCACTTGCAGCTCATTGACAGTGCGCGATCCAATCAATTCTGCTGCTGCAGCGACTCTATCACAACTGGCAATATCTATCTAGTTGACAATCCATGCATTAAAACTTTGAGCTAGTATTATCAATGACGGTCATCACCGATTCATCAAATCGTACCAGTCCATTTTCGTCCTCTTCCTTTGCAAAATCTGGCTTGTGCGAGACATCAGTATCAATAGAATCTTGCATTTGACCCGGTCTACTAGTTGGCTTTGAAAGAACACGTAATCTCTAGTGTTGGCCAATTATTGGCTTGGAGATCACTTTATTCATGCCTAATACTATACACTGTGAAAGATCACACATAGTTTATCAGAATCACTTCTGTTAGGCTAGGGGTTTGATGATGCGTTAGGCCGAGATGCATAGGTGGCACCAGTCACTTTCACCGACAACATGCGTCACCGACTTGAGCTCAATTTACAACGCGATTAATGCAGAGTTCGTACCTTGCCATTATCTGATTCAGTCCTCATTGTCCTTCCTGGGAAGTCAACACATAGCCAATCTCTTCTGATGTTACGACCCTCCTGCCCAAATCTATTGATCATTGCTTGTCACTGTACATCAATCATACTAAATCGCGCTCTTAATTAACTATTCTTGGTCATGCGTTCTTATAAAGAGATGAAAAGAGTATATCAAAGTTGCACCCCACATCATCAGATGGGAGATAAGGTTTATTGACTCCCTCTGCGTAGAAATATGCTACATGCATCGATTCTTTTGAGTGACATGATTCCTCCCTTAATGATGGAAGTCCACATCGAGTATCAACAAGTTCGATTAGGAAGCTAGACTTGATTCAGTGGCATTCCAAGCCTTCCGTTCCACAATCACTAAATCCCAAGACATAACATATTCAAACTTTTGATAATGAATCGAGTTTGAGTCAAAGCCTCCTTACAGACGTGTCAGTCAATGAATGACGATCAACTTTAGGCGATTCATGAACTACAATGGGAAGCTTCGATTCCAAAAAAGTCATTATACTATTATAGATCATATCAATATGACATCAAACAACTGCGTCATAGACCATCAAATCACATAGGTGACGGTAAAATGCACATGAGGAAAGCATACAAGATAAAAAAAAAGGCAAAAAAGAAGGAAATAGCAAGAAAGACTAAACGTCTCTGTGCACAAACATACGAAGGTACATTTCTTGAATGCTACCTATCATACCATCTCCGACCATCATAAATCGATTAGCTAAACTATCAGTATAGCAGTATCTCGACTAAAGTTACTCGTCACCAAACTAGTATGGGACTTTTGGCAAAGGGGAACTTCATTTTCTGACCTACTNTCATCACCATCATCACTGACGTCATCACCATCATCACTGACATCATCTCCTCCCTTTCCACATCATTCTCAGCATCATCACAGACATCATCCCCATCATTGCTGACATCATCATTTTCACCATCATTGCTGACATCATTATCACCATCATCACTGACATCATCACCATCATCACTGACATCATCTCCTCCCTTTCCACATCATTCTCAGCATCATCACAGACATCATCCCCATCATTGCTGACATCACCATCATCACTGACATCATCACCATCATCACTGACCTCATCACCAACATCGCTGACATCATCATTATCACCATCATCATCATTGATGATATAATTATCACCATCATCACTGACATTATCCCCATCCTCCTCTTCCACATCGTCATCAACATCATCAGTGATCTCATGACCTCCTCTTCCACATCATCATCACCATCATCACTGACATCATCTCCTCCCCTTCCACCTCATCCTCACCGTCATCACTGACATCATCACTGTCATCACCTCATCATCACCATCAACGCTGACATCACCACCATCATCACTGACAACATCACCATCCTCCTCTTCCACATCGTCATCACCATCATCACTGACATTATCACCATCATCACTGACATCATCACCATCATCACTGACATCACCATCATCAATGACATCACTATCATCACTGACATCGTCATCTCCCCTTCCACATCATCACCATCACTGACATCATCTACTCCCCTTCTACATCATCATCACCATCCTCACTGATATCATCACCAACCTTCGTTTCCACATCACCATCACAATCATCACTGACATCACTATCATCACTGACATTGTCAGTATCATCACTGACATAACCATCATCACTGACGTCATCACCATCGTCACTGACGTCATCATCACCATCACTGACGTCATCACCATCATCAATCTTATCATCAACATAATTGTTGACAACATCAACATCATCACTGACATCATCACCATCATCACTGACATCATCACCATCCTCCACTTCCACATTGTCTTCACCATCATCACTGACATAATCACCTTCCTCTTCCACATCATCATCATCATCACTGACATCATCACCATCCTCCTTTTCCATGTCATCATCACTGACATCATCACCATCAATGCTGAGGTCAACATTATCACCACCATCACTGACATCATCATCATCACCATCATTGCTGGAATCATTATCACCATCATCACTGAAAATATCACCATCCTCCTCTTCCACATTGCATCGCCATCATCACTGACATCATCACAAATCTCCGCTTCCACATCACCATCACCATCATCACTGACATCATCACCATCATCACTGACATCATCACAATCATCACTGACATCATCACCATAATCGCTGACATCATCACCATCATCACTGACATCACCATCATCAGTGAAATCATCACCATCATCACTGACCTTATCACCAACATCGCTGACATCATCATTTTCACCATCATCACTGACATTATCACCATCCTCCTCTTCCACATCGTCATCAACATCATCAGTGACATCATCTCCTCCTTTTCCACATCATCCTCACCAACATCACTGACATCATCACCAACCTGCGCTTCCACATCACCATCAAANTGATGATGATGTGGAAGAGGAGGTCATGATGTCACTGATGATGTTGATGACGATGTGGAAGAGGAGGATGGTGATAATGTCAGTGATGAGGGAGATAATTATATCTGCAATGATGATGATGGTGATAATGATGATGTCAGCGATGTTGGTGATGAGGTCAGTGATGATGGTGATGTGTGTGATGATGGTGATGAAGATATGGAAGTGTAGCATGTTGATGCTGTCAGGGATGAAGGCGGTGACTAAGTGGAAGAGGAGGATGGTGATGATGTCAGTGATGATGGTGATGACAATGTGGAAGAGGAGGATGGTAATGATGTCAGTGATGATTTCAGTGATGAGGTGATGACAGTGATGATGTCAGTGATGATGTCAGTGATGAGGTAATGACGTCAGGGGTGATGGTGTTGATGTCAGCAATGACAGTGATCATGTCAATGATGATTGTGATGGAGATGTGGAAGCGCAGGTTGGTGATGATGTCAGTGATGATGGTGAGGATGATGCGGAAGGGGAGGAGATGATGTCAGTGAAGATGGTGATAATTATATAAGCAATGCTGATGATGGTGATAATGATGATGTCAGCGATGTTGGTGATGAGGTCAGTGATGATGGTGATGTTAGCAATGATGGGGATGATGTCTGTGATGATGATGAGAATGATGTGGAAAGGGAGGAGATGATGTCAGTGATGATGGTGATGTCTGTGATGATGGTGATGAAGATATGCAAGAGTAGCATGTTGATCCTCTCAGTGATGAAGGCGTTGACGAAGTTCAAGAGGAGGATGGTGATGATGACAGTGATGATGGTGATGACAATGTGGAACAGGAGGATGTTAATGATGTCAGTGATGATGTCAGTGATGAGGTGATGACAGTGATGATGTCAGTGATGATGTCAGTGATTATGTGATGACGTCAGTGATGATGGTGATGATGTCAGTGGTGATGGTGATGTCTGTGATGATGGTGATGAAGATATGGAAGAGTAGCATGTTGATTCTCTCAGTGATGAAGTCGGTGAGGAAGTGGAAGAGGAGGATGGAGATGATGTCAGTGATGATGGTGATG